>LUCM01007616.1:46465-163209 GCA_008360955.1 Fasciolopsis buskii
TTGGATGGAGTGACCGGGTAAGTAATGTGGAGGTCAGGATTGTAATACTAGGTGTTGGTTCTCAGAATACCTTATATCAATGTATGAAACTTAGTAGACTACGCTGGTTGGGTCACGTGTTGGGTATGGCAAACACTCGTCTATCGTACCGTGCCCTATTTTTCTTTCCTCTAAGGGATTGGAAGAAGCCGTGTGGAGGTCAACAGATGCATGGCAACTTGAAGTAAGAAAATGTATAGCGAAGTTAGGCAGATTAGGTGTCTCACTTCTTCAGCGGTTAGGGCCCGAAATGACCGTCAGCCATTTGATTGGAGCCATCTGTGGATATGGCATAGAACTGCGAACGATCTCGACCGAGCTGCCAATTTCTGTCGAATCAGCATAACTGGAAATGTGCGCATGTTTAGTTAGAATTTATTTCTTGATTAGGATATCACAGCATTCTTTTTTCCGCTTCTTTAATTTCCTCCCTGCCCTCTTGAATAACTGCGCTTATTTTAATAGAAACAGATAACTGTGTTAATATGACAGCGCTTAGTCTGTCCTGCCTTGCCGTTTAAAGCTGAACGATAGTGATGACAATGTCGAATATTCTGCTCTACCTATACTCCCGTTGAGGTGTCAACTGACATGTCTCCATGATTCGCAGCTGCTGCCATCGGCTTATATAAGTTAGCGAGCGCCCACCTAAGTGATCCTTGAAGTACTCAACTTATTGGTCCAGCCTTTATTATTTACCATAGATGAGCCCTCTATTTCTATCGCACACGACTTCACTAACCGAAGTTCGCCGCCCACGGATGTCGCGTGTAATCTTAGACAGTATCTGCCTGTTACCTAAAAGGGCTGCTAATTCCACTTCTTCGGCCATCTTAACACACCAGTTTTCAAGATCCTTACTAGGACTCATAATAAAGATGTCGACGCATGAGATGATGTTCCTGTTTCATTAGACTCACAACCATCACGAGATAGTGTCTTCGACGAACGCTAGATTTAGAACCACAAGCAAGACATGCTGCCACAAGAATCGCCTACATGATTTGATCTCATTGCTAATCTACATTGCTGTTTGTTAGGTTTCTTAACTCGTCTGATCGTTTCTGTTCATGTGTGGTGCAAGCAGTCGTATTACACAGACGTTCGACGGCCATTCGGGTTTGTGATGTGCGTCATTGGCCATTGGTCTGCATTGGAAATAGCACCAAACTTGGCGCGTAGGTAGATTTGCCGTAGGTGATCCAATATGATTTACAGTTCCGGACAGAACCGCACCAACGCCAGCTTACTGCAGTACGGTCTATCGGACTCAGACTACCCGTCGAGTTATAATGCCATGCCGATGCAATTCATGATTTAATTTTGTCACGCCTCGGATAATCTGATGCTTCTGGTGTGGTGAAGATGCCACCTTTTTGATGATTTTACTATCGAGATGCAAAATATATAAGTGGTGTCATGCTTCTACTTCTGAGGTAATCTCTGGTATAAACCAGTTTTCTCAAATCGCATGCAACAACCCAAATGATGTGAATCTACGACGTTTATCTAACGGATTAGGTCAGGCGCTGGCCATGAATGTCTCGGTTTCCTCTTTCCTAAGAATGATATACATTGCTTTTTCATTAGTAATGGGCGTAGAATGTTTGCAGGTCATGCAGTGTATAAGCAAGCGCGATGATATAATTCGCATTTGATGACCAGAAATTATTTTCTGATTAATTCCAATTAGCTAGAAAGCATGAGTTACGGAGGCGAACTGGTTAGCTTGTAGTATTGCGAAATTGTTTTGCACTTCAAACACTTCACATGTTTAGACCAAGAAAATCTCTGGTGCAAGCTATACTGCCGTAGTGAGGGCTCACGTGTTGCTCGATGATTGTGATTGATTTCAGCGGAGCCGTAGTACTGACTGCTGGCAGCTGTATGGCTGTTTCTTTTTCAGCACAAACACGCAAATGTCTCGTTGTGATCTTGAAGCTGACGCAGCATTATGCAGCCTGTAGAAAGTATCATTTTGTCCACTCCAGTTCCTATGGATTTTTCCCAAAACTACATGAATCAATATTGATATTTTCGAGAGTCCTAACAATGATCAAATCGAAAAACGTTTCTCCAGCACTACAATGAATGTATCGAATTTTTATCGAACCATGGAAAAGGATGTTAAAATAATCTTTACCGGTGCAAATTTGAAGGGAAAAGCCAAAAGCATTGGTTTCCAAAATGTATCTCGGTTCTTCTCAGCAGTATGTTTCGCATGTGTATCTCGGTTCCTTTCCCGCACCTGGTACGTTACAATCACGACAAAAGCTTATGTTATCAAGAAATCTAAGCATCTGGTGATAAATATGCTGACATTCTTCATGACAGCGGGGCAGAAGGAAACTGTGGTTGGAATCTCGGTCATCACGAAGAAAAAAATAGAGATGAGCGGTGTTGATGAAAGCTTCTGTGCACCTGAGTGGTATTTTTGTTTACGTCGGTGTTGCTGTTATCGTTTTTGAAGCTTCTTGTTGTCTGCATTTTTTGCCTATGCTATTGCATTCTTATTTTTATTAGCAGCTGTTGGTCTTTCTATCGCTGTTGTTTTTGTTTTTGTTGTTGTCGTTATGGTTACAGTCAATGACTGTCGCATGAAAAGACACACCGCTTCAATTCCCCAGGGTCTTTCAGGGTCGACGGTTGGAAAGATGTTGTCCTTAGGATGAAGCCCGTTCCCATTACTTTCTGAAGATAAGTCAACACTGATTTCCCTGTCCGTAAACTTAGTTGTTTAAGTGTTCTACCCATAAAGGCTAATGGGCTTCGAAATTCAAGACGACAACCTCAGTTGAAGTAAGCGTGAGAGAAGCACCTGTTTGACATGATTTGCTTTTCTGGCTCCTTCTGAAGACTATTCTCGGTACGGATCCTGGTTGAGGAGCTCTGAAGTTTGGGTTAAGCATTCGCTAACTAGCCGAATGGAAGTACTCTAGATGAACGCTTTTCGGGTGAGTCGATTCGCTGTGAAGATACTTGTGAAATCGAGCAAGCAATCAAAATGGCAGATTCGATTTTCAATAAATGAATTGCTACTATCAGAGAAATTTACACTGATCAAGTGTCTCGTTGCTGGTCTTTTGAAGAAAATGCTTTGTGTATTGGGTTGCGCAGATAATAACTCAGTCCTAGTTCAACACTAATCCATGAGATTTTGCCGCCTAGTGTTTAGTCAGATCTCCTTAAATGTTATGCAAAAATACACACGAATTTCAAAAGCACTGCTCCTCTCCCAAGTTTCTGTAACATCTCCAGAATTGGATGTACTATTGTGGCCATTCTTGAAAACGTATTCACTTAAACCAATCTTGTTTGCAGTGGGCTGTCCAATCTTCTTCGAAACTTACGTCATCGCAAGACACTTTTGTTAAACCCTGAATGAACTCTGTCGATTATGGAACACTCTTTGATAGTAATTACCTCTAGTTCTCTTACTTCAACTCAAGACCGGAGGTGCTCTTGTTAAATCTCCAATATGTTAAATATGGCATCTAAATCTATGGTTCTTCCGAGTTACAGCCTTGTCATAATATCTTGAAAATGTAACGAGGATCGAGTTAAACAGGATGTAAACCGTTTTATTGTTGTCCTGCTACAAAAGTTTCTTGAAATGGCCAACTGGTGAAGTTGCCCTCATGAGATATCGATTTTGACTTGAAAGTATACGTATCCGAATATTGTAGGACGTAGCTCAGTACAACGCGTTCCGCTCGGCGAAAAGACACATCAGACCACCCGTTTGATGGGGTACCATTGTCCATTTTTGTGCGATTCCGTTGTCAGCTGCAAAACAAGGACCTATCCAATGTGAATTTTACACTGCGGCTAAAAATGAGACAAAAACTATCAGTTTCTAAATGTTGGAAGAGATAAACTCGACAATGGGACTTGCTTGATATGTTAAACTGGTAAAGACCTGGAAATTCATATTTGGTATTTTATCCCTGAGCGGGCCTTAAGTGTCCATTGTTTGATGCGGTCACTCATTTTTCACTTAAGTTCTGTTCCCGCCATCAGGACCATTTCAGAAGCCCGAGACCTTACGCGCATCTCCGAAAGCTTTTCCTGAACCAAGTCTGGCTACGTTCTTGATCGGATAGCTTCTCATTCAACTATTGCGAAAAAATGGACCAGAACTGTTGCGTACTTCTTGTAGTTCAACTTACGAGTGAAATCCGTTATTGAGTTACCCATTCCTGTAAGCATCTCGAGACCTGAATTTCCAGAAAATTTATCATCATGGAACACTAAAATAGAAAGATTCGGACAATAATACATTCGTGGGGCCACTATGTAGTGTTATACATTAATGAACGTGGTTTGACAGAGAATTTTGTGGTGCTTAAGTGGACTTACCCGAAATGAAAGAACTTTTAACATGTCTAATTACCCAGAGATTGATCCCATTACCGTGGCTAATTTCGGACTTCATTCTACAGATTTCCAAGTTGTCTGACTACACTTCGATTGGTATTCTAATGTGAAATTTCCAGGCCTACGTACTCCGATATCCATTTCGTCAGACCACTAATTCTTGTTATGGTGCAGTGTCCAGACTCCGAATGTCGCATATCCATAAGCACAACTGGGATTCAGTATCCAAAAGATTCAAGTGGATCTGTTTGATGTTGACGGTCCCATCCAGTATTCTACAGTGGACTGTTCTGAGCGTGCCAGATAGAATTTACAGCCTACTGGAGTGTAAAACAACCAAAGGCTAACCTCGTATAAGTTCATAGTCGTATCCCAGTGGTTCTCACTCAAGCTCGCAAGATATTACATTGTGAATGCCCAAGTGAAACATCATTTAAAGTTTGAGAAAAAAAGATGAATATGGGTGATCCAATACGAGCATGACAACCACAATTATAATAAACTTCGAAGGTGAAGGGTTGTCACCACACCGTGCGCCTTCATGTCCCAACTAATCATCTCCGTATACCGTTTGACCTCCGAAAGGATAGGATAACTGGGAATCAGAAACAGTACACTATTTGCATCATGAATTTTCCTTTGACATCTTGCTTAAAACATGGAAACTATCTCGAAGTTCACTTGCGGTTATACATCGCACTTTCCAGACCTATTAAAATCTCGGACATGAACTTGAACACAGTTATAAACGTACGGCTGGCAGTAATTAAAACGGTTGAGATTTGGGTAAGTGAGCAAGAGGGTGAAAGATAGCATAACGCTTGATTAACACTAGCAGAATAGTCCGTATTAGTTTGACTTATACCCTTCCACTGAAATGCTGCTCCGGAGTTTGTGCAAAATGTTAAATCTGCGGAAAATCAGTTTGTGCTCAGCCTTTAGCTCACCTTGAGTTGTCATTTGCTTAGATTCCCCTGATGGATGCACTCCGTTGGCTGGGATAACTGTGAAAAAACCCGAACGCTTCTGATTGTTCTATTGTAGATTTTATTGAAATTGTTACCATGCCCATGTCAGGGGTTGAACCTGAACAGCAGTTTCCTTAGACTTGGGGTATGTCCCGGTAAAAATGAGTTTTTGACATCGTAGAGAAGAGCGAGGGCTGTCAAAGGCTTTCTAATGCGCTATCAGCTCTTTTTCACCTAGTCATTTGATGTCCTCTCTAAGTGAGTGTGTTCAGAGTGGTTAAATTAATTTTCCGGCCACTAATAGACATTTTCAATGGCTTCATGGTAGTTATAGTATTATAATTAATAACTGCAAACAACACAAATGAAATGACGCGCAACCAAAAGATATGAAGCCTGCGATGAACAAATGGTCATTTGAGTGGTTGAGTGGCAAACGGATGAGTGTAGAACGTGAGGCAAAAAACTTATTAAAAGGAGATGGTTACAGATCAGCGTCTGCTAGTCTGTGTTTGGTAATGGGACAGATGTCAGACACCTCTGGGTGATGCAGAAATTTAAAATCAAATCTTATTCAAGTTGAACATAGTACAACACGGCGAGCTTGTAGCGCCGAAGGGATGTACAGGCGCCGGATGCATCCGGCACACGCTCAACCTCTCATTCGATCCATCGAAAAAGCCTAGGACAAGAATATTGCTGTAGAGATGTTGATTAGCGGAACATTGCTTCGATATCTGCCACCAAATCCTGCCTGTGCCTCCGATGCCAGGAGCGTTCCACGTAGTTTCCGATGAATCCCAAATCTAAGACGATATGGCGATACATCAGGGCGATCGAAAGCCTCTCCTAGCCTGTCGGACGTTAGGCGTTTCGTCCGTTGATTCAGATGTGCGTACTCACACACAAACTCGGAAACGGGTCAAACACATGCACGCGTCCCGATATTATAAACGGAGATTCCCTAAATGGATAGTCATATGCTTGGTAATCATTCACCATGACTCTCCCCGAACCGCACTCACGGTCGTCTGAACTGACCCTATTGGCCACCGTCCAACCGCTGCCATCGAAACAGACCGACACGAGGATATTCAAACTTGCTCTAGTGTGACCAGTGTCTGTCTTATGATCACTGAACCGTATGCACACAGAGATATCCACATCTTTCCTATGGGCAAAGATTCGTGCGAGTGCGCACACATCTAGTCAGCGACGAATGATTTCGGGTCAAATGGGACTGTCCTGCACTCCGCTGAACTGCTTAATGTGATCCACACTGACGATGTTCGCTGTGCATCCGGAGATTTGCTTCTGGATGTCCATCTACCCTCAGCTGCTTTCTCCTTGTGGTTAAGGTCTTTCGATTGTGCTTCTAATAGGCGGTTGGGGCACGATGTTGTGTCGATCCGAAAGAAAGGGTCATGGGTGTGCTCTAATGCTGCCGTGAGTACCGAAGCTACTCAGTGGACAATAGTCGGAAATGCTATAACGAAGAGCTGCCAGAAATCTTCTACTGGTTTCAGTTTACTTTGGTTAGTGTTAATCTTTGGGGATTTCGTTGTTCACAAAGCTATTCATTAAATGATATCATCCACCATGACTGCTGTGCCAGTGGCCGGTTACCGGGACAATCAAAACTGGATTGGTGCAGTGATCTGGTGAAGTATAGCAAATAGATGGCAGTTTGTTCGATAGTATGGTGGTTAAGACGTGCGGCACACAGTCGTCCATTCCAAGTTCGTGTTCCAGTTCGCTTTTGCACTGCTGATGATTCCTAGAAAGGATGTAACAGTTGACAGTCGCGTAATAAATACATTCATGGGTAATTTTTATCTCCAAACTAACGACTTGAGTATTCCGGAGTTAAATCACGCTATGATCGACACAGACTCCTCTCTGTTCACTTAAGCTCTGTGCACCTACTTCAGTTTTTGTGCTCAAGGTCTGATCAGACAATTGCTATCAATGTGTCGTGTCGCGTAATCCTGCATTGCACCGGTGTGTTGGACTTGGATGACATAAAGTAGCCGGGTTTTTACACAAAGTAGTGGATGAATGTACCATGAAGACCGTGCGCTTCAGCAGCTTCTAACTACCGACAACACCGTCGGTAGTAAGAATGAGATTTCCGCTTTTCATTCGTGTACGGTGAAAGTGGTCAGATTGCAAGCAAAAGTTCCGCCACCCAAGTGTCGAGGTTGCCGATATTCGAGTGCCTGAAATAACCATAACCAAATGAAATTAAGTGCTTTCATCACCGTGAAATTTGGCGACTTTTAGCATATCATTTATAAGATAACTCAGTGAAATTTCGTTTCGTCTTTTCATTTGATAAAAGTCCAAATTTTCAAAGTGGTGAGTATTTTTTGTTTTCTTGTAAGATGTCAACTGGGGAGAGCTTTACTTCTGTGGCAGCTGCCTGTACCGGGAACTCATCCCTGAATTCGTGCGTGCTATTTTTTTCACTTATTAGAATAAAAAGAGTTCGGTATGTTTTTCTGTCTGGTCAGTACACAAGAATGTACATGATTTGTCTTCTGATGTTTCACACTAATCGAATCTGTTATTTACCATTAATCGATTTTTGTAGATCATCATTAAATTTATCTCTGCCAGAAAGGCAGTTAGAACCGCCTCGTGTTAATTTCTTCGGTACTTTGAGCCTCGAAAAATTGCGATTTTTAGTGCATTCCGAAACAAAATAATTACTTCATCTAGGTGTTAAAGATAGCTACACATTCGTACTTACCATCGTTATCATTTTTGAGAACACAAACGGAAATCAAACAGAAAACGGAAACACCAAATCCTAGTTAATTGATTGTTAAGTAAACAAAATATGTCAGCCAATAAAAGCATCACAAGTTTGCTTTCTGCATTCTTTATCGGGCTCGCAATAAGGCTTAGTCGACATTATTCACTCTGTTTTCATGGCTACACTCGACGCAACTGCACTATAAGACCATGGGTTTCCGTAAACTTGTCGAGCTAAATTGGCCTAAATCTGTCCCATGAGGTTCGAGTTCTGGGTTGCATATAGTTCATAACAATTTAATGTCTAGACATTCTAACCACAATTTGGTTAAATATCGATCATGTGCTGTTGCACTATTTCATTCTATCTTAATGGCAAATTAATTCCAAGTAATCATTTGATCACCTTGTCCTTGATCATTTTTTAGCGACATTCGTAGAACCCAAATGTAGTAGAAGGGGCATATCCCATAGGTGTTGGGATCCACTAGGGGTTTGCGGGGTGAGTAGGTGAGAAGCGGACGGACAACTAGGAAACTGAAACTCGAATTAGACTGGCCCCGCAATAGGTCAGATGCAGTAACGAGCCCCTTCACAGTAAACGGCCATCTACCCCTTTTCCTCCTACCCGATTACAAATTCTGGAGGAACCTTCCTAGTTTGCTATCCAGCCCTTTGATAAACACTGCATTTTTTCAAAATCATTTCAGCTGGTAATGCGAATCGGATTGTTGTGGTCGTGGTGACAAGACTGCTGTGCTAATGCGCTATCAAGAAGAGACTCACATGCGGCGTTCTCCCCATCTTTCAGTCTCTCACTATCTCTCACCCTTTTCGCTATAAGACATATGATCGTTAGAAATTTCGTCGAACGTGCACTTGCCTGACTTAGATTTAGTGTGATCGGACAGTTCACCGCAACTCAATTAGTCATTACGTTTACTTTAGTTGCGTTTCTCATTCTTTCCTTTTAATAAATTTAAACTTTCGGAATTCCGACTCTTCTACTTTCGCGGATGCAAGATCGCCCTTCCAATGAAACTTACCGAACTGAGGTGTGCTATAACTTGTTGGGTCCTTTACCTACCAACGGCTATGTTCTTCACGATTTCACTCTTCCCGCACCTTCTTCATTTTGTGATATCTGCACTATTTAATGTGTCAATGCATATCCAATCATTGGTATTTCTTGCATTTTTGTTTTAGCATATGACATTATTCATGTACGGCAATCTGTTTGCACCTACCTTATGTGCCAGGCAAGTTGTGAGCTACCATATTGGATTTGGCTGTGCAAATGTTGACACTGATGAGCTTACCAGCCTTCGGCTCACACTGATTTTCCTTGTGCGTTGTCCATTTCAGATGGTATCGTGTGTGGACCCCATCGGAGAGCATTGTCCCACATGCATATTGCATCTACAAAGAATCACTGGTACTTTGCCGCGGATTGGCTATTATCCACGGGAAATATAAAGTTTCAATGGCATAACATGTATATTGGCTTTCTGACAGACTGACAACCGTTTTGGCCGTAACAATGCTAACTTAATCGTTGGTGTATTAGTCATACGGGGCTTGCGTCTTGTAGCTAGTGGTTCGATGGTGCTGCATTAAATGTTTTGTCCCACTCCCATTGATCCTTCCAGTTTGGCAGTCACAAACTACGATGCGTGACTAAAATTATCATATGAGAACTGCAGTGAAAAACGGGATTTCTAATCAAAGGTTTTGTAAACGAGGCAGCCTCCGAAACCTTGCTTTTCATTCTAACCGTCCGAGGCGACGTTTCTGTCATCGGGGCAGCATCCACAGCATCAAATGTCCGTATAGCAAACATGGAAACTCATGTGTCAAGTTCTGTGATGTTTTGCGTTATGAACAAAATAACAAACGAAGTCACCACAGAAAATCATACATTTTTAACCTGCTGCTGTCTGACTAGTCATCTGTGTTATGAAACATCAATTATGCTACGAGTACAATGTCCACCCGAATCCTCCATGATTAAACTATGATTCAGAGATTCCACGCTGTCGACTCGCAACATTTGCATCTAGGTATACAAACATATTCAGCTTCACGTGATAAAGCCTACCGTTGCAGGCGCAAAGATAATGGAGTTGAAACATACTTCTACATTTACGCTTTCTCGTCTGACGAGATACAAATTATTGTCGTACGGTGTGAAGCGAGCACGATTTGCCGAAGGGCGTGGTTTTAGATCATCCTTAAGTGATCCAAATATGGAAAGCTTCAGGACTGCCCCATTAAGCTAGTCATGACAATGCACACTGGTTTCAGCGTTTCACTAATAGACAAAGGTCCGGCTAGTTATGACGGGTGGGCGTGAGAAACAATGTCGGCAGACGGTGTCTGTGGCCTAAAATGTCTGCCTACCACATGACCGCTAGACTAAATATCTACTCAACCAAGTGTCCGAAAGCCTGTAGCGGGCGAAAGAACCACAGTCCATTTGCACAGAGCGTGTACGTCCGCGTGACGTCAAGTTAAAGTCGAGGACCTGTACAACTGCTAATTTTCGTCTACCCTCCTTGATCAGTTCAAGTAACTCATGCATTCGGTTTCTCAGGCTAGCATTGGGTTTAAAATTCAAATTTCCAGAACGCGTAGACTTCAGTGTGCGGCCTAAACGCCCTCAAGTTCTGTACTCATGCTAAAAAGTGAAGGCTCACCAGTCTAAGTGGCAATCGCCAGTAGAATGTTTTGGCCTGATGACCAGCCACTTTCCACCGGATGACTTTGCCAGTGTCATCGTTGAGTCAGGGGCCCCGTCAGCCAGTGTGCGAACACGTCACGCTGTAAATGTAGATCATACCATCCTGGGTTTAAAGCATAAGCTGTGTCATTCGACAAGTGGTAGTCAAAATTAATGAGAGTCGGTTGATTTATTTAAGTTTTAATTTAAACTCAGCATCAAATTAAGACAAAATATCCTTCAAATGTTTAGTACTTTTAGTCCAGCTGACAAAGTCATGGAGTTCTAAGTCAGTTGGGATACCTTAGGCAGATACGTTTTTTCGACTATTGCTCCAGTTGAACTTAAGTTGAATGTTCCAGTGTCAAGTCAAAAAAAATCTATGCTAAATCATTGTGGCTGTCTTGGGTCTTTGAATTTTTCCTTCTGCATCCCTTTGTTTTAATGAAGATGGCTAGCCAGTAGAGCATTATGGAGCTCAGTGTGTCTGCTAAACTTTCAGCCAAAGATATATTGCATTAGGTATCCTGGGGGACTGAAATATAGGAGAATAGAAACTGATAGTCTTTATGCCCGAATAGATTTATATCACCTTAAAGTAAAATGTTCATTTGTGTTTCGATGTTTGTTTGAAGATGACACATGAACTCCGTATCTGGAATTGTTCATTCTCAGCGGGAACGGTTTTATCAGACAAACTATTCAATGGTAAAATAAGCGAACTTAGCTGCAACCTCCATAGTTAGGGAGGTTTTTTATTTTGAAAATGATGGTCTACTTTCACAACGAGAAGGTTAACTTTCAGCCGTTTTTCAACTGAGATGTGGATTCTTCAATTTAAAGAAATCTACCATACACTTAAGTAAAATGTCACACAAGACAGTAGAGTACCATAGAAGACAAGAAGACAAGCAGTTTTCACAGAGCGGTGAGAAAAATGAGTGAACCACCAACATCGATTTCACGTGGAAGAAGGAAGGCAAAAACACTAATTTGTGTGATGTATTCAGGACCACTTGATTGAAATTTCATAAATCATACATTGTAAAACCGGTTGTCTCATCTCTGTTCATTTATTACGCTGGCCTGTCCTAGAATGTTGGGACCACTTATCCATTGCCAATACTCGATGCTGTACAATAATGATACTTCTAGCCCGAACACTCGACCAATGGGACGAGAAGGTAGTCGGAAGTGATAAAAGTTTTTGTGTTTTTGACGAGGTCATGCCCGCGCAGCATGAAGCGAGCAACACGCAAACGGCAATCGCACTGGGCGGTCAATTTTCTGTTGAAGAAACGATCCGGACTAAAAAGCCAAGTGTGGCTACAATAATAGTTGAAGTAACGTTAGTGCAAAAGCAGGCCGTAGTAAGAACACACAAAAGAGAGCAAAAGTATCGACAGGGCAAATAGGCGTGATGTCCAGTTACTCTCAAGGCAGTTTGGTGTTACTTTTGGAGTAGATAACCTAGAAGCAATTACCAGGGTTGAAACAATGCTCATTCTCTTGCGAACTTTTGTTCTCGGTAGCCTGGATCTTCTTGGTTGTTTGATGATGCCAGTGCGTGGAAATTATCTCCATTGCTTCCGTCAACCTTACCAGAATGCATCCGGCCATTCAATGACACCACTGTCTCTGCGCCACTAGAAAGGACAACTCAGCATCCAAACAGAAACTGGTGGACATTTTTGGATTCGGCACTCAGAGGAGCAAGTCTTTCACCAAAGATGTTTGCTTATGGGCTGACTGGAATGATAAAACTATTTCTGGCACTTGTAAGCGCGTCTGATGACACAATGTTGCTGACTTTGTAGGTTCTCACCCAGACGTTCTGCAAATTGGGAACTTTTAGTGATTAATTTTTAATTGCCTTCGACATAAAAGAGGATAAACTAGACCGAATGACCATTTGTTTGCGAGATTTTTCTCCAGATAGCCCATTAACTGTCAGCACGTCCATTGCGGAGCATCTTCGCAAGACCAATCCAATAAGCAGCTGGGACAAAACTCATGAGAATTGGAGATTTTCCGGGGAAAGTATGTCTTCGTTAGGCTAGGCAACTAGTGGATCCGTTTAGCAAGCAAAAGATTTGGGTGTCAAAATATATTAACACTGCCATCTTCCCGGTGGCACTTTGGGGAAATATTTAGTTGAATTTTATTAGAGATCCAGATGGCGATTGATTCAAGCCAGCTAATACCACGGGTAATTTGACCCTTCCGAGTTGAACGGTGTGAAAGTAAATGAGGGTGTCAAGCTAGCTGAACTGGATTTTCATGGCGAAGTTTTGAGTTCTCCGGGAAAGGTCTGTAGTTGTAACGAGACCACTTTCACTGCTTTTTTGTCCAAAGGGAACTGCGAACTGGTCTCAGTTGTGACCTTTTGTGTACCCCAGACAATCAGCGTGCACTTTAAAATCATTGTCAATGGTAACACATGGTTCGAAGTAATCTGGACAGGTATCGACTGAATTCGTCTCTTAGATTCGTCAAACTTGAGTTCAGCGAGAATGTATGCATATAAATCGAGTAAGAAATCATCCTTCGGTTAAATGCTGTTGACTCCTACAGAACTTTCCAAGAGAACGGCACAGAGTGTCACTGACTGAGACCGACTATAAAGGTGCTCTCTTACCAATATGACCATCTTAAAGTGAACGGAATTTCTGAGGTTATCAGGAGTGATTACAGAAACCAAGGTCCGGTATGCGCTATTCGGGAAAAGTGCATAAGTCCGCTTTTTCGTGTACGGATGAAAATGTTGTCTTTATGTACATGTATAAGGTATATTATTTAGAACAGCACAAAAAACAACAGCCATACTTTAGAATCTTTCATTCTTTTTTTGAAGACTAGCTTGGCCCAAGCGATGAAATATTCCCGACGAAACAATAAGCGATTTTCAAACGGACTAGTCGTCCATGCATGCTGCCAATGATTCGAATGAAATCCGACGGCCACAAATAAGTCTACTTTAAAGATTGCAGCAGCTCTAGATAAGCCAGCCCAAAAAACTAACTGAATTAGTGTGCGAATAGTGAAGACATCCAAGTGAATTGGGTGATGAGTATCAAGCGGTGCATCCAACTGTTGTCAAATAAATATACTGGGCCAAAATTAATCGTGGCATTTCGCATGGTTCCCACGTCCGAAAAACGAAATTTAAAATGGTTTCTCACAAAAAGAGTGCTGGAGCTAATTGGAAAAATGTCAATTTGCTTTTTGAAATGTAAACTGCTTCTATCCCGCATTTTTTCGCTGAATGGCTTCCCCATGGACTAAGTAGTTTGTCAAGCAGTCCCAAGAATTGTTCAGCATGGTGAACCTGCAGTGCTAGGGTTCGTCTATCTTACACTTATTGACCGTTCAGGCATTATTACATTTTCGGCTTGGGAAAGACACTTTGCCCAGCTTACTTGATCTCGAAAACAAGTAAGCAGTCGAATCATATCAAGGTACCGTCTTGTTGGGAGGAAGGGCAAGTGGTGGCTCTTGTGACGACTTTGACTGTGCTAGTTGGAATGATGCTTATGCGTTTTCCAGAAAAAATACTCCCAGTAAGCTTATGTGAGATAATCAGTAGTACGAGGATTAATATTTCCTCCGCGGCATTGACATCGGTGATTCGTCTCAGGATACCAGCCCTCAGCCGACTGGTGAAGACTACTAGTATTTGGTATCGATCTTTTGTGGAGGTATTGCCACAATCCCTGGTGAGCCGGTATTATTCAGCCAACAAAACCTTTCATTTGAACAGTTCTACAGATTTTCATTTGAGTTCAAATGAGAGGGCCTAGGCTGCATGTAAGAGATCCCTGACTAGCACCCACCAACGACTTCCGCTCTATAGAAACAGGAGTTATCGTCTTTGAGAGTCAATAGTTTGACTTGGTGACTCATAGACGTAACATAATTTCTTCCTTAATCATCCCCCTTAAGGTGACACTTCACTATAGAAGACTTACCGACAGATCCATACTCTCAACCTGCATCAAAATGCCAATGAAGTTAGTGCATATTCCTACGTTTCACAAAGCACCAATCCTCCAGTTTTTATTCAAACTGACCTATTCTGGACCGTAAGGCGCTTTGATAACTCTGACATACCTACCGTTATTTTAAGCGGTTTTGGTGGGTTCTCCCTGGCCTAGTACAACCCAGATCCGCCTATTCAATAGAAACAAATAGGGGACCATCAACAGGTCAACATGATTCTATTTTGTTTGTCACAACGTATAGATGCATATATACGTATGTTTGACACATGATTCACTGTTGGCATGTGATACAGTAGAAAGTGAGTGGCGGAATGCTTTTCCATCGGTTTCAGTAGGATGAATGAACATCCTCCGAAGCATGAATTGATTTGTAAACATCGATACTCAAGTGATCGCAAAGAATGACGCGAAGCATTTGTTAATAGACCCGCTTTTTCCAGTTACAAAACTGTTTAGTTGTATCGGTTGTAAAAAGGAGTGATTTATTTGATATAAAGTTCAAGAATGTGGAATTTTCACTTCGGGTTTTACTTCACCCGACTATTCGATATAGGGCCACTAACAAGATTTCCCAGTTTTATTTCATATGAATAATCGAGTGGCGTTCAAGTGTTATAAAGATGCCTTGATAGTTTCTCATTGGAAATTAAATGTACACTTGTATTTGAAGCATTAACTGGCGATGAGTTTCCATAAGGAACGGCGGAATTGAACTAAAGCTTAATGTTGAGGTGAACTTCAGTGCCGGACCCCTATTTGTTTCGTGGCCGACATTATCTACTGAGCCGGTAGCGAGTAGCGAGTACGGTACGGAGAAAGAAAGTCGTATATAGAAATATGGGGTCTACGACATTAAAACATGAATCTTTTTCAAATGAATATTTTCCGAGTTAGTTAGTTACTTATTCACATTGCTGTTGCAAAAACAATTTTGGCAACAAAAGCTCCGTTGTTTTTTGTCTGTTATGCGCTGGCCACATCGTGCGATCGTACGCAAACCATCGATGCAAACGTCGGGCGCTATGAAACGCTAATGGTCAAAAATAAGCGTCACTTACAGGTGACATTCATAAGGTGTGGCGTTCACATTAGCGCCACCAAATTTTAACTTGCTTGAGCTTTATTGACGCAATTCGAATTTGCCGTTTCAAGGAGCATACTCCGATTTTCCGTAAGATTCATCAGCGGACTAGATCCGCTACTATCGAAATCTGTCAAGCAGCCAAGCTCCCGATGGTTGTTTATAGTCTGCTTGTGTCCTAAAGAGGAGCCATCGGCCAACTATAAATCACTCATCTGGTGATAAAAGGCATGTGGCTTGAAAAATTCAATTATTGAAAGTGGCGTTAGGTCATGCGACGTTGAGTTTTGGGTCAAAATTTTGCGTCCCGAATATGTGTCCTATTTCGGGTGTAATGCATATGCCCGTTATTGAATATTTACGAAGATGAAACAGCCGTAAAAGTGTTTTCCTGTTGTCTTAATGCTGAGTTGGGCGTTAATGCTGCATGATGAATCGTTCGGAAGATCTCCGACTGACAAAGTGTCAATTACTACCAGAAACATCACGCCTCATTTTGCATTGGGAAAACAAGTGAGTTTTTCGTGTAGCTGCACACGCACTGTTTTTCGGGTTCTTTGGCTCCGTAACCGATTCGACTTATCACGGTTTGGGATCTGTGATTGGAACTGATATATACTAAGGAGCGGGAAATGCGCTCTAATTGGATATCCCCTAAAATTCAACGTGGACGATAACGTGGGTGAATCATCCCAGACCTAAAACTGTGCTATTTTCCTGTGTTGCCTGATCGAGTGGACAACGTGTGATAGGTAATGCTTGCATAAAAATGACAACTGAAATTTAAGCAAACCAAACGAAACTGTTCAGAGGCGGCTAAGTGAATAACTGAAAAGAAATAGTTGCCATCGAATTTAAGATTGTGAATGAATGGAAATAGTTCATTTAGTCCATTAGAGAAGCTTGCTATAATGCGCATGCTGTAACTGGAGCTGCCCTAGGAATATGTTTGAAACTAACATGTATTGATCCCATTATGTCTCAAACTTCCGAATTATGTCACCAAGCTGAGTGCAGCCATTGCCCATTGCTGTCATATCAGTCAGACTTCCACTTCTTTTTGCTGCAGGAAATACCGCTGTCGCAACGGAATTGCTGCAACTAGCTTGGTTGCACTTGGTTGAAAGCAGATCGGGTCAGAATCGCGGGCTGTGCAAAACTATTAGTGTAAATAGTAATGAGATAGAGCAAAAGTGCACAACTTAGAAATGGACGAACCTAGGAACAAGCAAAGGAGGAAACTTCCGAGTTTGAGGCATGTGACAAAAAGGCGTGGATCAGACAAAACGACGGATTGGGGTCACGCTAGTGCAATAAAACAGATTGATGAGTGAACGTCTATGGGGGGAGAGAAAAACAAACAATTAGATCCATATTGGGGAGGGGCAACACGATTCTGGGAGGAAAGACGCAAAGCAATGAGGACAACGGATGAATTTTCACTCTAGGACATTCTATGGATGCTGTAAAGGCTATCCTATTCACATAAAAATCCACCTGTTTAAGTGATATTCACGGAAGACAATGTAAAACAGGTTATCCAAGTGCAGTGTCACAACTAAAAGTGATTAGGGCGAGGCCGGGGACAGGGCGTCACACGGAGAAAAAACGTACACAACAGAAATAGCCTTCCAGTGAAAGTCAAGTGAATCGCGAAATAACAGTGCTCACATGATCGCTTAACGTTCAAGGTGATTTTTCAAGCGGCGAGGTTTATTTATCGGCCAACACTGCAGGTATGACACTAGAATGAAATGAACCGAAAAAGAAAATGCGGTCAAAATCGGCTCGTTAGGTTAGCTTGCACAGCCTACCATGTCATAGACTGATAACGTCAATCATTGGCTGCAATATTTGAGACTATTTTTTTCTCTTTTGGGTGACTGATGGCTTTACACACACCCCTGTTCCCGGGCAAGACTACACCACTCTGCAGGTTGCTAATTCGGTATTGTGCTTACGTTATTCTCGTATCTACCAGAGGCGACTGGGATGCCTACTGTTACTTCGAGTTGGGTCAGGGATTTTTTCTATCATCAGTGTTTCTACTAGTGAAAACAGAAAAAGGCCAGATATTACCAGTTGATATACCGTTGTCAAATGCCTGTGTTGCACTTAACACTACAGTCCTCTGAACAAGTAGCAACAAAATGCTAAGAATCTGATCTGAACGAATGACATATCTATTTGGTCTTACCGTGGTGACCAAACTCCCACTCCATATCTTATTTCTTAACATTTATTAACATTTCTTAACATTCCAATCATATGACTAATTATCTCCTTTATTTGTGCCCCAGTTTTCAGTGTTCGTTTTAATGGCTGTAAAAGCAATAGCGACGGATTCAATACCCACATGTACAAGGGAAACGAAAAGATTCCAGATAAACCGTTCAGACGTTGTCTGGTTGTTATGGATAAGGATTGGACGACAACTGCATAAATAAAACAAGCTTATCAGAAGACTCGACAGTAGCATTCAGGTACAAACACTGCGGTAAATACCATTCAACTCGTCCTTCCCTGGTTCACTTCCTTTCGGTGGTTATTTCACCAGTTCTGGGACATTACACACTTTTGTGCAAAGAGAGGAAAACGCCACTAGAATGTTGTTGTTGTAAATAGTGATAGTAATAATAAAAATAACAACAACAATAATAATAACAATAACGGCTGACCGGAAATTCCCATTCAGTAGAACACCATTCATGTTGTACCAATGGCGCCACGAAGCAGGTGGGGATATATTCTGATAGCTGCTATATTAGCTTTAGACTGACCGGGCCAAATGGCTGAAGATTGACTTCACCTCTTCGTAGTGTTGAGGAAATCGAGGGAAATCAAAGCAAAAACTGTCAGTTGTTATCGGTCTTTCACGAATGCGTGCCCGCGTGCACGCAACAGGCAAATGAAGATTTTGATCAGAACCACTTTATAAGTACCGCTTCAAGGGGTAACAGTTTCACTACAGCGGAAACGGAGTCATTTCCATAAGTCTCTTCATTGAGCATGGCATTTAGATCACGAACTTTCATTTCGATTCGAGTTGATATCATCAGTGCGTGCAACAAGACACGAAAAATCACAGTGACTGATAACTGGACGTCAGAAATGCAACAGTTAGCCCGGTCAAATCTGGCAAAGAGAACTTGTTTTCAGATAACATCTTTTCACTTGTGTGACATAAAGCTTTAGAGGAAATTTCTTTGGATTAATGCTAGAATGAGCATAGAAGTCGTTGATCAAACCGGCTGTAATGAATCTACTTGTTTTTCGTCTAACTCGGACTTGTCTGAGTTGTTCTGTTTCTGTAAAGAAGTCAGTATCATCAGAGAGACCAAGTAAGCGCCTGGATCGTCGTTGGTCCAACCATATCCTTGAATTTACCATGGTGATCGGTTACCCACGCATGGTTCGCAGGTTGTCTGTGACGACCTGTGGCGTCCTGACAAGGACTCGATACAATTTCACAGAACAACTCAATTCGTCATAAACAAAATGGTGCTATTAGTGTGCAAAACAGTGATCGCAATCATCATGAGGACAGATTCTCACTTGGCTGAAATGTGCTGAAAACCGGAAAACTGATAGTACGGCAAGGCCTGCGAGAAAACGAAGTAATATAGTTTATGGGTCTCAAACACACTACGATTTCCAACGATTTGATATTCTAAGTACACGTACCCTACACTATTCACTTTTGGGTAGTTTCGTGAATGGCTTTTGTTTCACCGGATCACTGTTTGAACTGGTCACTTCTTCAGACAACAGAATCGTCAAATCTTATCTCTTTTACAGATACCAACCCAACTAATTTGTCTGCTAGCAAATAGCGGCAAATTGTGAAGTTCAACCTTGTTCTAAATATTACTTCGAGTGTAAGATTTAGGTGTTTTTGTATAACATCACACATACTACATTCACAAACCTCTTGGTGAGCAAAATAAGTTCCAACCAAAACAAAGTTTTACCCGTTCACAAACACGACGCGCTCGTGAGTAAGTCGGTAACCGGTCCCATTTGAATGACAGAATATCAAATCCACCTGCAAGTCGTCTTCACATCAGCACTGAACTCATTCACCAACTGCTACAAGGTTTCGAATACTCACTCACCTTATGACTGAGGTCACATTGTCCCGGTCAGAACTGTTCAGGCACTATGAACAGACAGATGCCCTGAGGCAAATAAATAAGTCATCCGGTTCTACCACGCTCTCCTTACGCTGTGCTTGTGTATGTTTGCATGCCTTGTTTTGACCGTATGACCCGTTTCACAACTGCCTCTAGAGCTGCCCTGAAAAGATGGGATTCTCTCGTCAGACTGCAAACCTTCGGAAAGAGCCTTCCTTTTGTTTTTGCCGACCGAGAATAAACTGCATTTGAACGAGACTCTGAAAAAAGTCAATCCATTTGGTAACCGTATTTCATCGGGCGGTGTGTATGAGCGCAAATGAAATGCTAAATTGAGTAGAAGATAAACATGGTTTGCTTTCAATTTAGCCGTGGTTGTAACAATGGGTCCCTTAAATTTGACCTACATTCTATCGATGAACTGTCCTTGCGGGAAATCAGCGGGTTTACTAATCAAAGAATCATGCGTGTGCTAAGAATTTCATCTAAGTGGCGTGTGAATCACGCAGATCACTACTCATTTGGAATGCATAATCAGACCAGGGCGATCAGTTCGAGGCAACACGGTCGCGGAAGAAATTTTATCACCCTGTCTGAGGGAGTGAAATGACTAGGACGTATTAAGTCGTTTCATGAATTGTCCCAAAGGAACGAAGAAGACACCCCTCTGGCCGACTTATATTTATCCTTCATGTTAAACTTCTACCTATGGAACTTATGAAACAATGCGCATGTACATGTAGAAATGATCAGCCCAAGCCAGCAGCTAGAAAACTGGAAAAAAATGTGAGCATCATTTTGTACATTCTTAAGGAATCATATCCTAATTTTCCGGAATCGCATCAAAAATTTGGAAATGTCATTCAGCTGGTTTATTGAAGTCTCATTTGTCCAGATTCGTCATCCGTCTTGGGTGGGCCCATTTATGCTTGCTTGCTGTAAGGTGCACTAAATATAAATGCAGTGGTTTGCAATCTGTGGATAGGTGTTCTATTGCAATGTCTTATGAAGAATGGACATGTTTCCACTCAGTTCGGAATGTTTTTGACGTAAGTCCGAATGATTAACATACTCCCGGGTTAACGCAGATGATATACCAATGTTTGTGTTGTTCAGACACCAGACAACCACAAAAATAAAACAAAAGGATGAAATAAGGATGAAGGTTGAAGTCCATATCAAAGTAATCTCGAAGCCTGAGTGCATCTTCCTGCGTATTTTTGCATGCATCCGCTTAAGCTGCATGCTATTGTGTGTTTCGGCCAAGTTGATCCTCATCCAATGATCAATGCCGAGCACAAATTATTCATCACGGAACCACTGATTTATCTATTGAAATTGTGAATCATATTTAGAAATTCTGCTCCGTATGAACTTTTGATGATTCGCACTAAATATATATATTTATATATATGTCTGCTTTGCACACTTATAAGTATGAATTCAAGCCGTGCATACCGACAAGTTTCACAGGAAAAAAACATACCATTAACTGGTAAGCTGAAGTAAAATGTTAGCACCAATGCTTTTTTATAGTTCTTACAACTGGTTTTCTTAGTCTTTATTAACCACCATGCTGCCGCTGTTGTCCGGTAGGCACCTGATGTTTGTAGTGGTACTTCGATCCCATTTACGTATTCTTTATCATTATTTCGCAGAGTTACATTTAATGGCAGATGTTCTCCTACAATGGGGCTATTTTGAATTATTTGCGGATGTTCTCACATTCCGTTACTTTTCGTGATTTCAAATTTTCGGCTGGATATCGAGCAGAAAACTTGGTTCTGACGGTTCACAGACACCCAGGAAGGCATCGATTGGCATGGAGAGCTGCTCCTGAATGTCACTCATGTAATGTCACTCATCTGTCAATCTGGTGTGTTTTTTGGGAAGGATACAAAAAAGAGTTCAGTTGGCTTCGCAGAATGAAGTCAATAATGTTGGGGTTAGCCCTTCACAAGGAAGTTTGTTGCTTATTGTTCTCTATGACAGTGCGATTCTTCTGATGGAAACCATGTTTTCAAGGTCAGCTGTCTGTCGGATTCAGGAGGTAGAGGAGGCGGTGCAATTACTATTGTCTGCTTCGCGTAGGCCAAATCTCTGTCTCATATTTCATTTGAAGTGCCCTAAAGATAAGTTTACCCTGATGTCTGCAAAACATATCTGGTTTTTTCAATCCCATACTTGTAAGGCTGCTTTTCTTCATATAGCTTCAGATAACTTTCTCAATATCTTCTTTGTCAATAGAGGAGCTCCCGCGGAGTTGTTGGATCACTATACCACTTCTCAAGGTTCGTTGTACGAGCAATCTGTTGACACGATTTCTCTTCCGCACCAACATTTTGACTAGGCTTGTTTGCTCTCAAGTGATCTCGAATATGCTGAAGAATATGATAGGCCTCACAGTCTTTCCTCTTCACGGTGGATCCCAATGCTGCGAGCATCTGACTGATTACGCTAGTTTTTGTTGTCTGCTGGCCACTAAGAAACATTATGCACGACAGATGTTTGTCTCCCTACTCGAAACAGATTCGCTTAGCTAGAAAAATCGCATGGAAATATTATTTGCTGTACCTCGCCAAAAGTCTCACTAAGACCATTAAAAATGAGCTCAGAAGGCTGAACGAGCTGCATCTTGGTAAACAAAGGCCGTCACTAGATTTGGTGAGTCTTGAAACCTCGGTGAAGCTCAAAATCAAAATCCAATCCTAACGTCCAAGAACTCAACAAACAGTTTTAAATTAGGTAAAGCAAGTTTTGCAAAACCTGCCCTGAAAAAGACTACCCGCGGAAGTCGAAACGTTGGCGCATCACATCTACCAACAAGGCTGTGTTATTAACGTTATATCATTCAGTAAACAGTTCTCCAAAAGTTGTTGTCCGCAATTTTCAAAAGATGTAGACTGGAAAACAGCTGAAAGTTAAGAACAATAAGTTTTGTGGACTTGATTTATTTTCTTCCTTACTATCCAAAACGCGCATCACACCTTGTGGATCCAATTACCAATATTTGCCTTGCGACGGCAACCATTCTTCATTGGAGAAAATCTGTTAGCATAAGGCTGGTTTCCAAAAAAAGAAGCAGCAAGTATCGAACCTCTGCCTGCTCCTCATTTCTAGAACTTGTTTCTCAATCAGTTTTTAGCTAACGTTCCAATCCAGGGTTAAAGAAAGTTTGACTAAACGCCTTCGGTGTTTACCCTTGATACTGCAAGTTCTATTTATTACTCATCCGCTTCTTCGCTTGATGTTGCATCCTGCTTACTCACTTACTTTTCCTGACTATGCAAATGCTTTCGGCTCTCTCGGTCACAGTATCCTCCTTCAAAACCCCTCAATAAAACGACATCCAGCCAGATATTTTTAAAGTTACCCTTGCTATTTTTGCAATTTACTCAGTTTAATTCCTTCTTTAAGAATAAGTCATCGTTCTTTCCAGTGACCCCATGTGTTTTTCAGGGGACCATTCTTCATTCTTTTTCTTTGGGTCAACCTGTTTCCTATTTCCCCAAAGTCCATTGGTTAGGAACATGATGAAGTTGATTTTAGCCGTCTTCATAACGATCAAAACATTCATAGTCATCTGCCAGATAATCAAGATTAACTCAGCTACTGGTCTTTTTATGATTCTCAATTGGTGACTGTTCTTAAATGCGCTGATGTATCCTCTAAGCTTCTACATGGTCCCAAGTGTTCTTTTATCTTCACTATCGATCAGCAGCTCAACTCGTTCTAGGTTCAGACTCCTCTCTCTGGTGCCTCCAAGTATGGGAGTAGTCTCATTCCACGCCTTGTTTGCGTTCCCGTGAATCACCAACTAGTGCTGAACTATCTTACAACTCCAGCCATAGTTATTTAGCTAATTTATCCTCCATTATTATTATTCCATCAGGCCGCTTTATCACAGTATGTAATAAAGTGTTTCCATCAACTCAGATTTCGTTCGGGTTGTAAGTTCGGTCTCATCCGGGTGAATAAAGGGTCTATTTGACTTGATGTGTATCGACTGCGTGTGACTCCAGGAGTGGCATAGCCTTAATCATCCATACACGAATAGTAACGATAATAGTATGAAAATTCGCATACCTACGTATGAACCCCGAAGGAATTGCAATCCCCTTCATGTTCCAGTGTGTTAATTGCATAATAGTAGTCCAAAATCAGTAACTAGAAATGTTTTTGAGGAGGGTCGGCTGTGGGAAGAACATTCAGTAGTTTTTGAGAAAATTGAGGGTTTTTTTCATGACAAGTCGACTTGTGTCTGCCAAACTTCGTTCACATTTGTCAAAAAAGTTCCCTTCATAGATTTTCATCAGCAATATAATTTGTTACCCACGGTTTGTGTTTAAATAGTCTATTTGAGATTCGCACCAAAGCTATTTCGTTTCTCGCTGGCAACTGCGGAAACCCAAGCAACAGCTGCAAATATGTGTGGTTTCCACTGTATCAGTATATGTCCATATTGTCCTAGGTAAAAAGGCTGCTGGGAGATTAGAAAGTCTTGAAACCACGATGCACCTCAAAACCAAAATTCGGCCCGCGGTCCATGAACTGAATCATCAGTCCTGAAAAGCTCGACACAAATAATGTAACCACATAGCTTATATCGGTTGATGAACCACTGTGTTAGTAACCGTACATCTTTATGTTAGGTTGTGGTTTATACATCATGTCGCTCACTTTATTGCGGTGCGTACGGGTATACGTCTGATTTCCCCAAGTGTATTTGTCATCAGTTTCATGTACTTGGGCTAAGAGATCACCTTAACCTGAGTGCACAACATTGCTGCCTGACATGATTTGACATGACCTTCCGGTTGGAAGTGATGGAAGTACTTTTGCAGCTGACATTTGACGATTTTATGACCAAAATAATACGTGGTTGAAGTACTAATCAATTTGCTTGATCGTCTGTTTCCAAGCTATGGTATAAGCTTTAGGTCTGCATTATCTCCGGCGTTAAGGCAAACACGAATAGGGTTAGTTATTTTCTTTAGCATCATGTCCGCCTTGTTAAATGGGTATAACCTTACAGCACTTTCCGCAGACTTTCATTCATTAGTTTGAGATTATATCAGAACTATCCAGATTTATGTGAAAAATATTTGGGATTAAGTAAGAATGTCTTCTTTCTCACATTTGCTCGCAGCTTGTACAATAAAGTCAGGTTAGTAAGTGAACTTTAAAGAAAGCAGGAAAATACATCAATTTTCAGATTTACACTAATGAGATTTGTACAGTTCTGCGTGGAAGTTCCTAATGATGTTGACACAATCCCGAAATGTTGTGAATAGTGATACAGAGGCAAGCTGTAATAGCACAACTACCATGTACTGACGGATGTAGTGCATTGCAATGCATCGGCTGCCCTGGTACTGAAAAGAACTTGAAGAGAAGCGATAAAAATGTAGTACTTTATATATATATATGTATATACATATGTGCATCTATATATGTACAGACCCATTTTCATGTCGTAAAAGATAGAGCGAAAGATCAAGTTACTGATATTTTCCTTTTTATGTTTGGTTTGGTCGAATGTGCCTTACTTTTAGTATCAAGGTGAGGTCAGCTGAACGTAAAATTGGAAACATTAAAGGGTGTGCAAATAATGCGAAATTGAAGAGAAAGACCCTATGATTTTACCTGGCATGTGATGCGAAAGTCGTGGATGGGAACAACAACGGAATTGAGAATCGAACAATCAAATGCTGACACGTTTGACTCCAACGTATACCTGTCACAAAGAGGCTGAGCCTTGAAGTGGTGTGATAGCTTGCGTGCCGCCATGACCCAACGAGCTATACAGGATGGTTTATCTCAAGCCGAAGATCCTGTCATGCCTGGAAGGTCAATGGGTAGAGGCTTGACGAAGTAGTCTCCTGGTCCTCCCAGTCGGCGGTTGATCTGAGTTAGCAGATCAGTCGGAAAAACGAATGGAAGACTAATTGATCCAATTAGATGGGTGCCCACTCAGTTATTACCCGTTGCCTTGCGGTCAGGTTCTTGTCAGAACCAAAGGCTTTGGTTGAGAACCCTAATCGTTCTTCTGCTTAGCGGCTGGACCACTTGGAAGCCCATGCTCATCACTGCCCATAAGTTACATGCCAACAAATAATCCCATACTGCATCGGTCGTCGCGCAGAATGATGAGGACCGCCCTGCCCATTGCATCGAGCGGGCTGAGTAGTGATAAGTCTGCTACTGATCAGAGTTCCCTCTCTTTTATTCAACCTGTCTCTTGTGTCCAATCTTTGCCCGCTCTGCTTGTCTATAGTGACGCCACTGATAACACGCCCGATACTCGCAACAGTTCATTGTGAAATAGTGTAGTAGGTGGTTTTCAGTCTGCTAGCTCACATTTTCTCAAGCCTCGTCAGCCTCTGCATCTGGGTTCCTTCAATGTGCGCACTTTAATGCAGGCTGGCCAACAGGCGTGTTTGGCTCTGACAGTAGACTGACCCACTTTCGACTGATGTCTGCTGCGTGAGTGAAACATGAATTCAGGGTTCGAATAGAGTAGAGTAATTCAACTAACTGCGCCAAATGTCTCGTCAAGATATTTTCTTCGCACTTCAGAAGACGAAGCAGCTCAAGCTGTGGGTCAATGTGGTGTAGGAATAGTCTTGAGTGAGAAGGCTGAAGAAGCTCTTTTAGGCTGGATCCCAGTCGACAGTCGCTTGTGTGCCATGAGACTGCAGGGATCAGTCGGCGTCCGAAAGGATAGTAGTGTTAAGTGCAGTTTATTTGTTATCTCGGCATACGCTCCAACGGACTGCAGCACTGATATGGAGAAAGACGAGTTTTACGATAACCTCGTCACCCTTGTCCGGAAGAGCAAACGCTCTGACATTGTAGTGGTAGCAGGTGACTTCCATGCACGTTGGGAAACTTAGTGCATCGGAGTCCTGTTTAGGTGGGCAATGCGCCTTGCCTGCACAGCGAACAGATAACGGGGAAAGACTTCTCCAATTCTGTGCAGGTATTCATTTTTTCCTATCTAGTACGAATTTCCGACACAGTTCGCATCGCACAGCTTCATGGCGTTCTAACTCGACAGGTACTCTGAGTCAGATCGACCATATCGAAGTTAGCTACCGTTGGCGCCGTTCTTTCCAGAACTTTAGATCTTAATGAACCCCATACTTTGAATCGGACCATGCGTTAATTTTAATTCTATTTTTGCTGCAGCCATGGACGTAGGCCGCAAACTCGTTTGGCCGTCGAACATCTATTTGATTCGGCTGTCTGCAACAGCTACGAACAGAAACTATCCGAGGGACTAAGAACTGAGACGAGCAGCAATGTAGACGAGCAGTGGGATCAAATTAAGCAGGCTATGCATTTGTGCGCAGATTTTGCCTGTGGTCCTAGATCTAGCGTTCATCAAAGACACTGGGTCGCGCAAGGGTAACTGGGTCTAATGGAGTAAAAACACCAGCTACCTAACTGCAAAGAGGTGAATAAGATGCGTCGACAGTTGCAGCGACATTTGACGGTAATTCTTAAGAATGGTTGTGAAAACTGGTCAAAGACTGTTTAGGCCTATACGCGACAACGGTGAGCGGCGAATTTCGGTTAGTGAAGTCCTGTGCGGTAGGAATAGAGAGTTCATCCATGTAGACAACAAAGGCTGGATAGTTGGGCAGAGCACTTCAAGGATCAATTTAGGAGGCCACACGCTAACGTACTTAAGCCAACGGTTGCAGCTGCGAATCTTTCGTAGAAGTCTCTTGACCCCTAAACGGAAGTAGAACAACAGTCGAATATTGCACTTATAAAGAAAAGGGAAATACAGCTTGTCTCGTCTAACTTCCTCCAGTTTTTTTTAAACTGGGTGAGAAAGCCTTGATGAAATAAATTGCCTCGTTGCTCCGTGATGTTTGGATGATAAGCTTTCTCCGTCATCGTGGGGTGAGGCATTGATTGCACCCATCTTCAAAAAAGACACACGGATTGAGTTTAACAATCATCGTGGGATTAGTTTCATTCCGATAGTTACTAAGGTGTTAGCTTCGATAATGCCGCGTCGTTTGACACCGATTCGCGAGAGTAACGTCCGCGAACAACAGGCCGGATTTCGACCAGGTCGAGGCTGCGTTGACCAGATATTCACTCTTCGCCAAATACTCGAAACGCGCCACATGCACACACCGCCGCCCTACGATCGTAGTCTTCCTCGACTTGAAAGGTGCGTTCGACTCAGTGGATCGGACAGCACTATCCAGTGCTCTCCACCGGAAGGGTATGCCAGTGGATTTCGTAAACCTGTTGCGAGCATTGTACTCGCATACCTATGGTCGCGTGAGGGTATACGGTGAACTATCAAGCTCATTAGAAACGACTAATGGCGTTCGACAAGGGTGTCCCATTTCTCCATTCTTGTTCAACTTCGTTATGGACGAGGTGATGGAAGACGCTTTAGGAGATCTCCGGGATGTAGGAGTCGAACTGGGAACTGCAGGGAAACTGTGACCTAGATTACGCAGACGAAGTTGTGTGCTTATTGGAATCCGCGGACCACACATAACGCGCACTAGATAGTCTGTCGAGATCGGTTGCTCGGTTTGGCATGTGCTTTGCACCTTCAAAGTGCAAACTGCTGTTACGGGACTGGACGACAGCAGTGCCGAACTTGATACTGGATGGAGACGAACTAACGATTGTGGACCGTTTCACCTACCTTGTTAGCTGCGTGTCGGACGATGGCAGCTCGGGAGTGGAGGCAAACGAGTATATCGATGGCTCGAGCAGCTTACGCTGGATGGAGGCACTTGTGGCATCGGCCAGATATTTCACTGAAGTTGAAAGGTCGTGTGTACTTTGCTGCATTGCTCAGTTCGCAGTGTGCTCAGTTGTGTTGTATGGTTGCGCGACATGGAGTATGGTAGTTCGAGGTCCTCGTCGGTTGGAGGTTTTCGACCACCAATGTCTACGTGGTATGGCTAGGATTGGATGGAGTGACCGGGTAAGTAATGTGGAGGTCAGGATTGTAATACTAGGTGTTGGTTCTCAGAATACCTTATATCAATGTATGAAACTTAGTAGACTACGCTGGTTGGGTCACGTGTTGGGTATGGCAAACACTCGTCTATCGTACCGTGCCCTATTTTTCTTTCCTCTAAGGGATTGGAAGAAGCCGTGTGGAGGTCAACAGATGCATGGCAACGTGAAGTAAGAAAATGTACAGCGAAGTTAGGCAGAGTAGGTGTCTCGCGTCTTCGTGGTTGTGGTCCGAAAGACCTGTCAACTAAATGGCTGGAGACACTGAAGGTTATGGTAGTGAGCCGTGAACAGTGGAGATCATGTTGTCACTTTCTATCGAATCAGAATGATTGAAAACACATGCGTTTGTCCAGTTAGACTGTGTTCCGTGTATTGGCTGCAGCGGCATCTTATCTTTTCCCCTCATGTTTAGGTCCCCTGCCTGTTCGTCCTGGATATTCATTGTTTTTATATGCATATGTAACCTTGAGGAAACGCAGCGATTATTCGGGCTTGCCTTACTGTTTGACGCTGAACGATGATGATGATGACGAACGTATGCCTAAGTCCGCGGTGTGGACTACCGTTCGGTCAGTTCGACGCCAGGTAAAAGAAAATGGTGATTAGTATCGACAATTAGTTTTTAGGCTAATTTAATAATAGTGCAATAGAAACTCAACTAGAAGACACCAGTTGTAAAATGCATGTGTGTATATCTCAGGAATGCCAACTAATTCACATAAAAAGACAAAAGTCATCCTTTTACCCATCGATGTCATTTGATTTTTGCCTCATTTAGCATGCCGATTTGTTAGTAGCAAGTGAGAAATCCTTAGTGAACTGTGGTTTAATATGAGCTATCAACAATATATAGCAAAACTACTAGTAGGAAGGGATTTCAGTCATGGTCAACGCGACGCTTAAATTAGCATCCGTCTGAGCACGCGAAGTGAAGAACAAAGATCGACTGATTGATTGTTTTTGCCCGAACGGGATGTATGGACGTGCAGTAGACCGATGTTGAATCTAGTGTTTGAATGGTCTTTCGCAGGCTGAGAACGCATCATATGATCCTACCGAAACCAGCCGAAACTAAGTCGGTTGACTTAAATCACATTTGCGACTGGTGCTCCAGTCAATCACAGTAGGTCGAGTGACAGTGGGCTGTCATCATGTGTACTAGCTTCGCGGTCCGACGGATGACCTCATCTTTTTCATTGTTCCAGTCAGTGTACATTTACACGTTGTGATGTAATTGGAACATACGCTAAATGTACACACTGGTGTATTTGCGCACCCAGGCTGCCATAATATCCCAATGCAAAAACAGCCATGAGGTTTTGCGTTTTGTGTTGGTTGCTTGAGTAGTTGCTCACTAAGTTCTGTGAGGCCGAATATTTGACTACTGAAGGTTTTCGGGTGTCATTATATTTGAATTGGATGGTACCATTAATTGATGGCAAGTTTCATTAACTTTTACCTTTAGAAAAAACAAACAGTAAAAAGCCAAGGTATCGCCCTCTCATCACGGCAGGCTAAGGATGGGGGATAAGACAACTTAGAGACAAATCCAACATGCACGGAACTAAGGGTATTTTGTTGTGGAAGTATTATTTCCTCCAAAATTAGTCTTAGTAGTTGACGCAGTCACTGCACATCAGTTTGATACTCCGTAAGGCGTATTTCATCAAGGGCCACGGTGTCAGGGGACTCATTTGACTCTACTTTTGAAACAAAAGAACATAGCAAACATAATACAGAAATCGTGTACTTATCTTGGACAATGAATTGTTCGATGAGCACGTTCATTTTCCATCCAGCCGGAAGCGTTATTAGTGTGTCTGCGTCTGCATGAATGAACGAATGACGACGGATGTAGAAATTAGAAAGTCAAATTCAGCCATGATAGAATCAGTATGGGAATCATTGCGCAACACAGGATTGTAATCTATATGAACGTGTGGGCAACCCGGAACGAAATTAGGACCACTCATCAGTTGACCAAATTGGTCACAGTTTCTGTTTATTGATTTTTTGACGCACGATTTGTTTCTCTTAGCAATCCAGCAGAGATGGAAACTGTTATAACCCAGTTTTTCCCGTCGATAACATGATCTTCACAACCCGAGTCTAGGTGAGAAGAAAGATGTGTTGTGTCTTTTAATGACCACATCCTGTTCCAATTTTCAACCACAAAATGTGTTCAGTTAGACGTCAGTACAAGTCAGAAAGGCTTAAATCTTGGCATTTACGAATCTGAAGTGAGGACCAATAAACTCCAAATTTTATTGGAACCTGGCCTTCTTACTATCTAAGTTGACATTGGTGTTAAAAATAATAAACTGTAAGCATTAGTCAAATGAGTTTCGCCAAAGTTCGGAAAATTGAAAAAGTAATGTAATGTAGAGACCAGGGGGAGTATTCATTCTAAAAATATAGTGATCTCCATTACCAAAATTTATTTCTGTTATCCCAAAAGCCCTAAAAATCTGTCATTCTTGTTGCAGCAAATATCAGTGGAAGTGATCCACTGAAATTGAGAGAAAATCACCCTGGGCTCTACTTTCGACCAAGAAAAAATGAAATTTTTGGAGTATTTTTCGAACATCTCTCCCTCGAAAATACTTAGAACACCGTTTCTATCAATGTATCACCAGTTAAGCGAAATTAACGAGAGCACTTACCGAGTAACCTTTAGGGGAACTGATAAAGTTAAAGGATTTTGAGTGTTTTGATTTCGTGATTATCCTCTTGCCTGCATTTTGTGTATGTGACTTTGATAGTAATCCCGGCAGCCTGTTCTGAGCATGCGCATTCTCATTTGTTTTTGGTTAATTTGTGTACAAAATTCCTGGAAAGACTGTCGGAATGGTTTTTCTCCTCAGTAGTGTGGTTTGCATGCTGATGGGCGAGAAAAATTTTGCTGGAATCACAGGTCGCGTTTCGCGGTTATTGTCGCTCGTCATGTATGCGTACCCGGTACTCTGGTATTAAACGATGGCTATTCTATTGCACTGGCTTGTTAGTTTCTCACTCGGATCTCATTTGAATGGTTAGTAGGATGAATGGAAGATGAGTTGATTTGAGAATCACATTGTGACTGGCCGTATGATTTTCGTCGATCAAGCAAGGCTAACCTTCAGAAACGGGACACAACGCCAGAGTCATCATGCGATTCTTAAATAGACTAACCATCTATTCACGCTGCTAACTAGTCGAATGAGTTTCTTGTAGAAATGGCCTCGTTTTTCTGCATACTGATTTTCGACTCTACTGATAAGGTGCACGATCACATCGAAAGATGGGCAAAAAGGGAGCTATTACGAAAAACGTCAGATTGTCCGGTGCGGAAGATCTGAAGTTACTTTCGCCTCTCTAGAATCTCATTTGAATCGCTGGTAGCGTGAATGGGTAGTAAGTCCATGTAAAAATCACATGATGATTCGTGGTAAGATTTTCGTCGGTCAGGCAAGGCTAACCTTTAGAAAGGGGAGACAAGGCCCGAAATAGATTTCTGGTGGATTCACTCTCCTAATGATTCATTTGAGATTTCAGTGAGAAACTATGAAAGGGGCCCACTAGTATAGGGATGATTGGACAGAATGATACCGGGTACGCACACCTGAATAACGGCAACAACCGCGAAACCGGTTGTGCTTCCGGGGAAATTTTGTCCATCCACCCTTATTCGAAATATACTACTGAGAAAAAATTACTTTGTCCTGTTTACCAACTAGGTTTTGGAGCATTTGGACGTTTAGCGTAATGCAGACTTCTCTTCTGATAGTAGAACGAGCACCGCCCACTTGTCAACCTTGATTACAGATTCAGATTTCCCTTCAGAATAGTCTAATATCGGTTTAAGTTTCCCCGTCTATTCTGCAGGATTTTAAGAGTTTATTTTAAATATGAGATCAGAAGTGACTCAGTTTTGAATTGAGTGGTAAAAAGCAATTCCATTCTTTGGCCCTGTTTGTCACAAAGTGAATCATTTTTAGTATCTTTGCGAATCTGTAGTTTGGAATTGACCTCTGCTGAATCACACGAAACCATATCATTGGTGAGGGTAAGATTCAGTTGAATGTATGCTATATAACAACAAGTAACTGGCATTTGACTTCAAGATCCACATTATTAAATACTGGCCAGACATACACTGACCCTGTGAGTCCCAGAAACAAAGTGATCAGTCATTTTATTGGGACACAGTCAAACATCGTTCATTTAAAAACATGCGCTGTACTCTAAAGGACTATAAAGCGCGACAGTTATTAAGAAACAGGAAGGCTTGATAATGCGAAAGCAATACAATAGATGCAAAACTATACACTTGCTGAATGCGTCCAAGGTATTGGCTGTCATGAATCAGGTATGAATATACGTAATCATCGGAGTCCAAAGATGATGGTTTAATGATTTAATTGGTACTGGATTACATTCGCTCTCAATCGTCATTTTCAGCTCAGCGACTATGGCTGACCTAATGCTGTAGAAATTTTGTTAGGAGTGCCTCAGCAATAAGGAGTCCATAGGTATCAGTCTTACTCAGTACAAGGTGAGGGTTGACACAGGCAAATAATGGACTTCCTATTGTGATCACATACTACTGGAAATATGCACAGGGAAACTAGACCACATTTCGTTGTTACATGCCTTATTCCTTCAACGATTCTTAATAGTAGATGCGATAATTTAGGCTAGGAAAAGTTCCACTCCAGTAGCGGACCGTCAGCGAGTATTTTGCGATTGTTCTTGGCCCATTTCACCTAGTCACAGTGTCAAATCTCAACTTTCCGATGACAGTCATGTACCTGTATAGCGTACGTCATTGTGCTGGTTGAAAGTTTCTGCTAGGTTTACTTTAAGATATAAAACATACTAAATTTAAAAAGTTCTATGGAAAATACTTTGTACTATTCTATATTTACGTCAGATTTTCTCGATATCTAAAGTATAGTGAGAATAAGGTGGAGCCGCTTAGCTCCTGGCACACCTTGTGTTGATCTGCTTTTAATGAATGCGCATGTCCGTGGGCTCTTTTTAAGAAATCGATATGGTGCTTTTTATCATTAGAAACCCCCGTTGCCGCAATAAGCCCTAGGCCGTACATAGCCGTTAAAAACTTCGATGTTTACTTCTGCATCTTGGTAGAACGGAATAAGATGAAATTGATGAAACCGCCACTTAATGGCCATGCTTGAATCGCTTCACACGCGTGATGATTGTGCACAGATTGGATTTTCGGTGTTCGATAATGTAAATTGATGCCACCTTAATTCTTCACTTCATCTTCTAAGGAGAAAATTTGTGACAAATAAAGGAAAAATTTCAGGTGAGATAATCAAAATATTGCACATTCAAAACTTTGGATAAAAAAGAACTTTTCATCCCTGAGCGGTTAAGCTCGGGATCTATAGGTGTGTATGTGAAAACTCTACGAAGAGAATCTTTTCGGATCCTTCGTCCTCTGTGCAATGATCCTTCTGAATGCTCCTGTTATGTCTGGATACCAGCTATCTTCCGCTGCCAATCTTCCTGCATAAATAGTCGACTGTTCTTTCATTGACCCAAGTTTTCACCAGTCGGGAATCGGTCGTGACTGAATTCTCCGAGATCTATTGTAGTCACCCATTTTTTCCAATGCCTCAATTTTTGTATTTTGATAAGGTGATGAGTGATTACATTTCTGACTGAAATGTGGACATCTGAGCATGCCAAAGTCCATACAAATACCAAAACGATCATACAGGGCTGATAGTTTTAGCGGGTCTGGTTTACTAATACCAGTTCTTTCGTCGTTTACTGATCAGTGATTACCGCACAGAAGCCCTCGGCTGTGCTTTAGTGGTCACACTCTGGAGCAGAATGAATGTACCATCAGTGCAATATGACACATTATGTATGGATTGGTGGGCCCAACAGAGTAAATTTGTCGAGAGATTTCTCACTCAAGTTGAGATGCGCAATTTTGGCACATGAGTGCTACTAATCAATAACCACTTCACGTGCTGCATTTGGCAACCAAAAATAACCTTTGTTTAATTTTGAAAACTCCTTATTGCAAAAAAGATTTTGAATAAGTGCGGCTTGAATTCCAGAGGAAATCTAAGTATCGTCAAAGAACAAGCATGACAATCAAGCTCGGCTGAAAAAGAGAATAGGTTGGTCTGTTTGGTGTTCTTCTTAATGTTAAAACGTCACGTGTAATTACAGATGCTTCTCACCAAAAAACGACTGGAGAAGCACCTTTACCATTTACCTTTTCACTTACTTTATTAATATAACATCAGTATACTTAATTTTTTAAGAAGAGAGCCACGGACAACAGAGGGCTGGCAAGTGGGGAAGTTGGTCGGGGACAAGAGAATACGAACCCATGACGTCCGGGTACAAACGCCGTGACCTTATCCGCTTGGCCACTGCCGGCCAACACTTTGGGTTAATCTAAAAGCACTAAGGGATTTGATGATAGAATAATTGCTGGTAAAGATTTGGACAGTCCAGTTCAAGAATGGTGAGCAATGTGATAAGGTAGCAGTGAACTGAGATTGATTTCGCAAGTGGTAATGAGCCTTTTTGTAACTCAGAATGTTTTCATTAGTTTTGGTTCATTCTCTTCAACAGAGCTTAGACAAGTTATGAATTAGATGTGGTTTAGTAGCCTTTGAGCCCATTCTGCACTCAAACACAGTTCAACCAGAAAGACTGAACAATATTGATTTACTCATTTTTCCAAGGATCACTTTATTTCATTTTAACGAATGACTGCTAGAGCCCTTTGTTTTGTTTGAAACCAGAATTAGAATGAACTACTATGTCGTCGTCCTACGACCTACTAAGAGGGGTCAGCGGTTACTGAGTAAACGTTACACTAATGGTCCAATTAAATTGCTGACATCATTTATGTTGTCCATATCAAACGGTCAACATTGCTGTGTTCTTCAACAGCCTTTTAGTAGCGTACGGTTACATGAGACCAAAAATATCTTTGGAAATATCCCAAAAAATATTAGTATTTTTATGGGTGATCCCAGTTATTGTTTTTTATCTATTCACCCTCGAATGTGTTCTATTATCAAACTACGCAGTCTCATCTTCGACTTACCTGTTTAGATAATTGGGCATTCATAGTGCACTAAATAGACATATTTGTGAGAGCTAAGTCGGAGAAGAGTTGGACTACTTGCCACATTGATTTTTCATCCAACAACAGATACTTAACTAACTGCAGAGAGCCAGCTGGAGCTGAACAATGACGACTTTCTTACTTCAATCACCAGCCGATTCGGGACTTTTGATTTGTTATCAACGCCATTGGATCTGGTGCTAATTTTCCAGTGACTTTTGTAAGGCCAGAGGTTGCTGACCGCTAAACCCCGATTTTTATTACGAACTGACAATCTTCCATCCTGGGTTTGGTCCCCAGTGGTTATCCACAAGTGACGGTGATGACAATGATGAAATAGACGTGGAGCACTTTAATGCAGGTTTTCAATGGTATTTTGATCGTTGATTTAGTACGTTGAGTAGTTTTATCGCCGAAACATGATCAAAAGTACTACCAAGGGTGCACGTTTTAACCAAGCAGTTTCAGGCCGAGTGACTGCTTCGACCCTGGAAAACTGTGTTTTGATTTGTAAATTAAAAGAAACATTTTTAAGACTCCTTCGACCGTCAGTTTGTGTGATCGTCCTATCATTTTGTTTTATCCACTCCCTACTTCGTAGTTATGAGCAATAAATAAAAATTTTAATAGAAAATTTGTTTTAGCGAACCACTCCACAATGGTCATCCGTAATTATTCGGGAACAAATCTATCCTTATATATATGCAGCATTGTATGGATCACGCATTAGCGTTGCAAAACGAGATTAAAAGGTTAAAGTTACCGTTCATTCCTTTCAGTAAGTCCAGCGTATAGACCCGTTTGTTCGAGTTTCATACCCATTTTTGAAATTATCAATTATTCCAACTTCCTACATTCCCCGTTTGCCTATGAGATATGATATGTACGTGATTACTTTGTTGTCATCAGAACTAACACGTTGAACTCACAACGTAACTCCACGCACATCCTTGCTGCACGACCAATTGTACATTGAATAATCTACTTATTCAAAGCCTCGAGGGAGACTTACAAAGAAACACTGTTTTGTGTACCTAGGGCAGAGTCTCGCAGCATAACTCAAGCTTATTGACATCAAAAATAAAGTTATTGTCTCTGCGGTCGTTTCAAAAGTAGTTTAATTGAATACTTGACCGATCTGAATAGGGAGTTCGAAATATTTCTCGTACCTATTCGGTATTTCCATGTAATGAGTTGGCCGAGTACGGTAGTGACTTATTAACTCTACATGCATTTGGTACCTCCAACTCGTCAGAGATTACGCATGGAATCAAAGTGCTGTCACAACGTCTTAATGTTTTCGGCAATGTAGTCCCGCAAAGTAACGAGTGCAACCGAATAAGTAGGTCTAGCGTTGCATACTAATTCATCATTCAATACAAATCACTTAATTCAATAGTGACAGTCAGTATAGGTGTGGTGTAGAGCTGTTCCATTATTGCTAGTGATAAGGAACAGTGAATATCTGCCTTGTCCCTTCAGGGGTTCGAACTCCGGAATGGACGATTGTAAGTTAGGTACCTTAAATCGTTTTTGAGGGATAGTTTTCAACAGTTTGTTGTACATCTGCACTAATTGGTATGACGATTTGGAGTTGTTGGCTCCTTAAAAATGTCAAAGATTGCTTCACACAATAAGTAGGGATCTTAGATTTGTAAACCTTACTTATTGGTTTCTCGATTTCTGAACAAGAATGATTTTTTTAGCAATGGATTTCTTTGAAGGACAACTGTACCATAAGGATGGCAGATAACCTACGATTTAGGTTACTTGATCAGAAAAATAATCAAGAGTTAGGTTTTCCAAATGAATATCTGGGACATTAACACAATCCACCACAGAGACGTGAAGGGAAGTAGCTCTTCTAGTGTTTCTAATCAGTGCTTCTTGGAAATTCATTGCACTATTACCACTAAGATGAACAAACTCGGGGTGTCCGTAGGAGTGCGCAGATGCATGAAGCGAAGAAAAGAACAAATCATTTTACGGTGCAAGATTCAACAGAAGTCCATTGCACAAACCACTGTGAATGATAATATGGCGAGTTTGGGTTGTGGGACAGAGATTTATAAATCAAAGCGTAGCAATCTAATGTGACTGCGGCCCTATCCGGCGGTCTTTAACGACGCGATTACCGCAGCAGTTATGGGCCCGAAATTATGTGCTCACCCAGAACGAAGACAAACGTTCAGTTTAATTTTAGATATATTCCGTGCTCGGAAATAGAAAGGCGATAAATTTTTCAAATATTAAAGATGCACATAAACGCGCATTTCGCCCTTTTCTACTAGTAGCTTTGGAGATGTTTCAAGCTTGAGCTATACCATTTTTAACGAATTCGATCTGATGCAAATGTGTTGATCTTGTTGCAATCTAATACGTGCCGTACAGCGCCACCTGAGCCTCTTCAAGAATACAGTCAATCTGATTTTGATAATTCACTTTCACCACTTAGTGGATTTACCTTCGAGCTTCCTAAACGCAGCAAATAAAAAAGCTTGCAAAACAATTCTTCAGTTTCCAATGTTATTTCCTGAGCCTTTTGCGCAGAAGCATTTTCTGTTTACTTAGAATCTGTTGGATAATCACCGCGGTTCGGTGGATGCTCGTTTGCCAACAGTTACGTTGGTAGGATTTTTTGTTAAAATTTTTCTTAGGAATCATTGTATCATCAGGCAATATGATATTAGTGATAAAAAACAGAAACGGGCCTCTGGTATCAATTATAAATTTAATGTGTAACTTTAGAATCTGGAAGCCGATTTCGACAAAAAACCGAGTTGTTCCAGTCGATTGGATGCTTTTCGATTTCCTGGATAGTGGTATGGGGTGGTACAGTGGGAGAATGACGCAAGAGAAATTGAATAGACGGTATCCGACCGGACTTTGGTGGCATGAAGCGGAAGAGGTATTCAAAGTGACAAGCAATAGATGACGTTTCCATCTTATTCGTCATTTACGGCCAGTTCGATCTTTCCTTATGATAGAGGTTGCTTCGCTTATACACTAATGTTCCGAACGGTCACCAAAGCAGGTGTCTTTAGTCACCACAGAAACACGAATATTATCTTCCGATATCCGGCTTTATAACGAAATTTTATGGTTCCCAATTTATTGAGTCCACCGTGTTGCACTGCAACTTTTAACTTAACCGACAGCAGGTCATCTGGTTATTCCGTGTCGTCGGGTGAAATGAGTGGTTCGGTTGATAATTCCCGTTCAGCCTCCATCATTGAAGTTTCTCTCTTTTCCCTTGATTTGAGAGATTCCGCTTTAGGTTTCGAGGAAGCATTTTAAACTAGTTTCACGCCGAAGGAGAAACTTATCGCCAACCAGTACGTGGTATGAGCTTCTCTTGTTACCTGCCTCAGCATCGTGGCGCTAATTGTAGTCCTGTACTGATGAAATCCACCATGACCGGGTTATATTGTAGGCAGTTTAGTGACCTATTCTACCATCATCTTCTAGGTTGCTAGAACCGTGTGTTGCAAAGCCAGGTAGAATGAAATAAGCTGAGCATCATGTTACCAGTTCTGCAGTATTAGCCCGGACCATATCCGGCGATGTGGCATGTCGGGCATCTTAAGCTCCTGCCTGAGAGTTCCATTTACCCGCCTTAATAAGCATATATCTTTCTGGGGTGGAGCTCACTCCCGTGCACATGACTGCAAAATGGGAGGGCCCTTTGTCCTAGTTCCGGGACAATCTTGTAGGCCGCCAGCTTTTTTCACTTAGTTCGTTAGCACGCAAAAGCTCTGTCCAAAATGGAGACTAAAGAAAAGCTAAGGAGTTCAGGCCAAACAAAAATGTTGCCTGTATGGTTAAGTGAGTTCTTTGGTTTTGTGTAAAAAAGGAACTTATTGACCAGTCCGGTGTCGTTTAAGTGCTAATGCTTAACTAAACGGGACAGAGTGAAACGAGAATAAAGTAGATCGGCTTAGCTCACTGGATATAGCTACGGATTTTCGAATCAGAAAGGTACAGTCGGGAGCTTCAATCATTTTCGTTGGCTGTTTACAGGTGTTGATTCATTGATGGTATTCACGCTCCACTGTATGGTATTCCCATCACATAAACACCGCGAATGCGCCAAAAAATTTGTTTTCGTCTTACGATGACAATTTCTGGCCGTACTGCATGATCATGCAGGGCTGATCGTTGATTGCAGGTGAAATTGGAGACACTTTTGTGACTCATCAGAGGACAAAATTACAAGCAGATTATTCTATTCCATATTTAGCTACAAAGTGAAAAAGATGAACTAAACTTTTCGTCCATCATATGTTTTACATTAGGTCCAAATGTTTTTACTAAAATATTCAAATTTTGGCAGTGGTCTACATTGGACAATAGTTCCTGTGTACGCCGAATTGAGGGAAAAAGAGAACGGAAACATTAAAAAAATCCGAACTCCTCGTAAGGACAAACGGGTGAGACAACTTAGCTGTTTCCCGAGTTTCGTCCCGCTGCCGCATGAACGTGAGTTGTTGAACGATTGGACATATGGAGCTGGGAGAGTGTGAAATTCGGACACGGAAAAGTTGACCTTTTAGGTTTCGAAATTGTTTATCAGATTTCAATATTCCTTTTGGTACTTTTAAAAAATGATCCAAGATATTGGTGTACAAAAGGAGCAGTTTCAATATCCATGGAATCGGATTTCACACTCTTCGACCACATGGCAATAAGACAGTCGAAACTAACGTGTCAGTTTTGAGTGTTGACGTGTTTTGTGGTTCAGGCTGAGTGTTTGTAAAGCTTTGCGGTAGTTTAGGTAAGTGTTTAGGTAGCAAGAATTTCACCAGTAGCAGACAGGACATTGTCAGTGCGTAGCACTGTGTTCTACGCACCACCCCAAGTGATGCCGAAGGCTCTCAACGTATGCCGATCAGTCAGATAGCAAGAGAGAAGAATGACATTTGGGCCACTAACCAACCCACGATTGTATTAATAAACACTGGTTCCAGCCAAATGAAAGCTACACAAAAGCTGTCAGCAAGTTCCACTTTGAAGCATTCTTAGTTGCTCCAATCACTACATTTTAATGCCCACATCGTATTTACCATTAGGGTAAAAATCGCCTTGATACTTGGTTCTCTCACCTCCCCTATTTGAAATGTAGGGTCATTGTAGATAGACAATGAACAAGTTCACTTGTGTTCGCTCATCAGTATCGTTGCAGCCTCATACGAGTTCGATTGGAGCAATATACATGCAACGCATCACTTGAAAATATGGACGAATCGCGGACCAAATCTCCAAGCCACGGATAAGCCGTGTCCCGTTAAGTGGTAGAACATAATTAGAGGTGATCCTCCACGAAATATTGGCGACAAGGCAGAAGAAACACTGCCCTGTAGGACAGCAGTAAATCGACAGGCATGACGACAAGGATCAAGGTCACTGGATTATTTTTGAAAGAAGACAACGATGTTATCGCATTCAAAAGAACTTTGTTCCCAGTCAGACAGAATAAAAATTTGTGTTGTCCACAAGTGTGCAGAACAGGAAGACCTTGTAACAGGGCTTTTCATGTTATTGTCTGCTGCAGAGAATCAGGCTCGAATAGCTAATTAGCCCCCACTGATAACCCTCAACGAAGCGCACAGAACTTGTCTTCCACTGAGTTCCATTTACAGTCATCCAACGTTTATGATAGTTTTGCTCAGAACTTGCTGTCTTCGAAGTTTCTGACAGTTGAAAAATTCCAAGTTTATTAGGGTTTGTTGCCTTTCCGATGTGTGCTAATAATAAGCAATTAAGATAATAACCGTTAAAAACGTTAATACCATAAGACATGAATGCTTTTTTGACAAGGTGAAGGTGTGGTTCCGGCTATTCCATCCGTGGCCAAGTGGATTGAACATCTGTCAGCTGGAACAGGTCAGAGGTTTGAATCTCAGATCCTGGGCTCAGTTCGATAATGTGTAGCAGTTCCTTATGTCGAAACCTCGCGCGGTTCGGTGCCATTTTAAGTCTCAGAGTTATGGTTGTAAGTTTTCCTCGCTCTATGTAGTAAGCCCTACTGGATATGAGATATTCTGCTTCCACTAGGCTCATATTTCAAGCATATTATAAGAAAAAACGAAAATCGTGCCGAGCAGCTGGGTGAGATATTATCAGTTGGTACGGCTGGCCTTAACTATTTAGGTTATGATAGTCACTCAAGTTAAATGAATGAAGTAAAATGTCCCAATCGGACTTTGAATTAAACTTTCTTCCACCATCTATGAAATCCGCATTCGGGAGCTACGTTCAAGGATTGCGTTACGTTTTCTTTTAATTGATTAGTCAAAATAGTTGTTTCTTGCCCAGAGTCACAATTTGACGATATTGTAAACGAGTGGTATAAAGAACATACTCATTTGACATTTTCAAAAACCCCGTGAATAATATCGTTAATCCAGTTCTCGGCGAATATTTCATTAATTTTAATATTAATTTGGAAAAGGTTAATATAATTTCTTTAGGAAACAATTTCCCATCAGTTATAATGTTCTAGCCTGTATAACTTAATTCCCAACATAAATCACTCCCATCAAACGAATTGGTTAACCCGATTCCGACAGAGGTTTGATCATGGGCATCACTGTCCGTATTGAATACCATCGAATGCGACCTGGATAATGTTTAATCTAATGAAGGGAGGAGGATAAGTTACACACAGAGAGACGACAATTTTTTCATGTTTTAACATTCTTTACATGTGGTCATTTGCATCCCGCTACTAGAGTTACATTTCTTGCCCAACTAGTCAAAGCAAACAATTTTTTCTCTTATTTTGAATATTGTAATGAATAGAACTCATTTTGTACAAACAGAGCATAGTGTGAAACTCTCAGTCACTGTAACCTCGGGGCAAAAATAATCTACTTGATTCACACCTGACTAGGCGAATTGGCACGGCAACAACGGTGATGACTCATCACCGTCAAGCGGGTGGATGGAGGTCCGTTCCAGGTCATCATGGCTGACGGCCGGAGATTGAACTTGAGCTGTTCCGCATACGATCTCACAAACTGACTAGGTAAGTGTTGTTGTTATATACGTCCGACTAAAAAAAGTCAATGAAATGACTAATTGCCCTCTGCTATACGTCATATCCACTTATTTCCCAAACTAACCCCACGAATAAGATAATTTATTGCCTGTGACGTGACAGGTCAACAGATTTTTCAAGCATACATTTCGTTTTCTCGTTCTACGAATATTGAATTCTTTAGCAGCGATAGTGATTTTTGCAAATAGTATATTGGCCAACGTATTTTGTGTCTAATAAGGTCGTCTTCGTTAACCGGTGTGGTACTCAGCGCATTCGGTTCACCGAAACATTGTCTTGCAAGTTTCGATTTGTTCCGTTTAGGCTGTCCATTTTCCGAATCATTCAAACTGTCTGGTTTTAGAGTATGAAACAGTGTCCTCATTTCTGACTGATTCTGATTAGCCCTTAACGAGACGAAAATGTCCTTCCACATTTAATTGCATAATTCATATGTTAATGTTTGGCACTGTACGAATAGTTAACCGTTTCACCACCCGAGGTTTGTCAAACTGAATCAATTTCTAACGGATTTGATGAAGTGGACGTATCCGAGGAATTCTTCTAACACTCAAAACTTGCTGTCACTGGTGAAATTCGTGCTTTTTGAGTTCGCATTTTTCCACTTTTATGAAGTAGAATGCCCGCTGATAAATCCAAAATCCAAAATCCGAAGTCTCTGACTGGAATCTAATCAGTGCGTTCCTACTTATCGAACAGAGGTTGTACCTCTGAGCTACCAGGTACACGGCTGCGGAAGGCGAATTCCCTGTGAATGACCAGTATTGCGGTAACCATTTTTCCATGACACAGAACATCCGTTCTGTATGACATCTGGTTCATCGTGCTACTTCAAGACAACCGACGATCTACCTAATTTTCCTAGTGTCATCTGTGAGCAATATTTATCAAGGAATCATGAATCATTACTAAAATTCTGCCGAAAATTTTGTGAGATGCACAGAAACCTAGATACCCGCTTGACATGGTGAATTTTGCTTTTTTTCGGTCCCGACCTTCGATTTTTCACTAGTGCCCACAAAATGTGTCGGTGAATGTTAGTTTAACCTACGTTTGCTTGTTATTCTCTATCGGCTGCCCAAATCGATCACTTTGGACTTAATTCTGAAAAGAATTTGCTCCATACCCGAATCGAATACAGTTCTATATCAGTATTACAATTTTAAAATCACTATGAGCTATCATATCGTCCTACACCGACTGTCTCAGACTGTTTGAATGAGAACAGGTCAAGGATGTTTGCAGATGTGTTAGCTGGTCAAAGTCTCTGTCACCACAGCAATCTGTAAAATAGTAACCCTACGAAAACTGCAAAACTCTCCTTGAACACGAGACAGTCTAGATGCTGACAAAGTACATCATTGATAGGCAAAGCTATTTTATCAATAACGTGGCATTTACTGTTAGAAAACTGCAACTTGGAGCATGGATAATTTAAAGCACACATTGCATCTCTTGGACCCATAAATTTTACTATTCATTTACGTTCTAGCAGAAAGAAAAATCAAATAGGTTATCGCCTCCAAGAACTGCCAGCGAGTTCTGACAAAATAAGGCTATAAAAATAATTGAAAAAGCGGAATCTGGACACGCCATGGTACGGTAAACTCTTGACTACAAGCAAAAAATGACAAAGGACAACAAATCCTTAAAAGAAATTGAAACCATACCGCTGTTGATCGCCGCCTTTTGACGCCGACAATCTTATGTGACAAATTACGGAATAGGGAAACGTTTGTTACGCTGTTCTATAGTTTGGGATAATTTTTATGCCAGGGAACGATACTTCCACCCAGTCATTTCTGACCACGGTAGGTATTTCATATGAGCTTGGGCGAATAAATCAGTTTGGAGTATTTATCACATTCATCGGTTTCTAGACAGGGCCGATATGACAAATTCACATTCGCAATAGTTTTGTTGATCGAGAGTGGAAAAAGATTTTTTTTGTCCAGTTGAAACAGAATTCAGAGGGAAGAAAAATCGGACTTATCCCCAGCTGTTAAAAAAGTAATTTTTTCTCGTTTGTTCGCTTTGTTTTGTGTCTGATTACGAATATTCAAGCACTTCTCAATCCTTTGTTTTCTAACTGTAGCTTTTTACTCATTTGAGCGAAGAATGACGTACTGATGAGTGAGTTAGGTTAGCCACTAGGTGGATGGCAAAGTAGAACCCATTCACATTGATTTCCGTCACTCGGGTCGGATCCGAGAATAACTTGCTCAAATAAAAGACAAACAAAGAGAAGCAGGAATAAAACGATGAAAATAATTTCATTTCGACGGTCTAATCTATCAGAAATCTGCACAAAACAGTTTTGTCTAACTTTGCTAATGAAGTCACGTGACACTCTTATGGATGTTAGTTAGCGTCAATTTTTGCTATGCAAATTCAAAAGGTACTTAAAACACAATATAGTTAGACATGTGGACTTATATCAGTTTCGATTTCAAATAGAGAAGCGAATGATAAAATGAGAACAGAGAGATGGTTGTAAAACTGATAAGTATTTTCGATGTTGTTAGGCCCATTCGAAGATGACAAACCATTTGTAAACGAACGAGCAGAAGTTCAAGGTCATCCTGGGAGTAGAAATAATGCAAGATGAGAAACGAAAAGCGGAATGAGGGTTAGAAAGTAGCTTAATGAAGGTGATGTTTGACGCTAGTCGGTAAATTACTTTCTTTAAATGATGTAAACGAGTATGGCCGCGCCAAATTTATTGCAATTTAAAAATAATTTCGGAGATGGAACACAAAAATGGAAATCTTTTTCTTCATTGGAACTGATAAGAATACCGGTGGGCAGAAAATCGGGAAATCACAAATACAAGAGATAACCAGCTGGGAAACAATTTTGTTCCTCGTTTTAAGATTTTTTGCCCAAAAGATGAAATCAAGCGTCTGCACACATTTCGAACAAGTTACCGTACTTGGCCAAAGATAATTGCTGGTTTAAATTACTCCAGCCTAGTGGATGGATGTATTAATGAACCAATTTATCAAAGTCTCTAACAAGTGTTTTGCATGGCCGAACATGCCAAGAGGGAATATAACGAACTTTTGCTGGCCGTCGTCTAGAGATGGCCAACCTAGGGAATTTGCCATAGAAAATGGTAGGACAGTTGTTGACGCATTAGACTGTGTCATTTTGATTATTTCTAGAGAATCTTAGTAATCTGTTTATTCTGTTTTATACATGCTGAAAGTCAACTTGGAACCTTCGCAAAACAACTTAAAAGTTTCCGGCCTGATTGATGCGTCATAGATTGGAGCTCTGTGTCTTCGTGTGAGTTGCGAAATTCAGTAGTGACCCGTTTGATGTGCCGGTCAGAACATGGAAGACCAGCGATAAATTGGGTTAATCTTATCAGTAGTTTTGAAATCGCTAACAATTGCTTAGCAAAAATTAGAGTTGGTATAAGCTATTTCTTTTGTGCGGTGAAGGAATTTCATGATGATTTGACTGCTGAATCCAAAAACCAATTCTCGATTCGTTTTGACTGCTTTGACTGTAAGGCAATCCTATGACGTAATCGCTTGTGTACAGTATCCTTGATCTTTGTGTTGATTTTGTCTTCACACTTGGTTTTTCTTATCCTAATTTAGAAACGTGAAGTGGTGCTTTTTAGGTTTGTTGAAAAGTTACAGGATTGTTAGGACTCTCTTTAAACCCACACAATCAACAGACCGGGCTTTCATGCTAAATACCCTATAGAATATGCGTCTGTCTATGTTTGTACCTAAGCTTGTGTATGCGTCGTGATAGGCAAACGGCCAGGTGTCTTCATGAGGTTCTGGTCGCTGAGCACGGTGTGTAGATCTCAGTCGTTCCATTACCAGTCGAAGTGTTGTTGTCGCAGCCCGTGGACATTTGGCGACTTTGTTCGGCATTTTAAGACTTCCTAATCGCTTTGATGGTGAATGTCGGTGAAAATGAACTAAAATCTAGACTTTCGAATTTCCGCTCGACTTCTTCTATCTTGACCTCTGATTCGGGGAGATTGGTGTTTGTCTTGAAACATTTGACTCTTTCAGTTGCCCAGAGTTGTTTCCATCTTGAGTCTGCCAATATTTAGTGCTTCGGTTCTATTGAGTTATCTTTATATAGAATACAGATTTATGACTATGGGTATGAATGATTGGATTTCTAGCTTACTTAGTTAGTTGAACAGTTTGTTATTAGTCCAATTGTACACGCGATTGAATGAAGTAGGTCCATTGATTGAATTATTTCCTGAGTAACATGTTTCCAAGAAATGTGTTGTTTACTTCGTAGTTGTAAGATTCGGAATTTCAACTCCTTCCGAAACAGATCCTCGAAAATGGATGTGACAAAATGAATGCTCGCCTTGGTGCTAGTTTTCGGTTGTGCATCACAGTGATCACTTTCTTCCGGTTTGGTGGATATTGCGTTTCGCGCGGTTCATAAATTTAATCGCGTTTATGGCATATTTTTCTGTTCATTTTTCAGTGAATCTTTGAGTTTCGATATAAATCATCTTCCAGTTTTGGATGGTCCGTGAATAGCCGTGATTCATTGCGGGTGAATCAGCCTAACATATATTTTAGGTATATTTTCTTGCCAATTCAGACATTGATTCACTACTGAAAACCGCATGACAGCATTGCAGAGCTACGTCAGTTGACGTCTTTGGAACCACCAGCTCGGTATGTTCGTACGTGCATATGCACATAAGTTTTGTTCAGAGGCTAGTGTTGCCTATATCTATTCCACTGACACGCTGTAATCGTTCGTATGTTTTACTTACCTCAAATGGCGAATCACAAAAGTGTTTCCCCTACGAACTTTTCAACAAAAGACTTCCATGCACTACCATGATGGTAGAAATTAGATTCCGGTGAGATATGTCAGGTTGGATTGTGCAAATATATGGGTATTTCGAAAGGAGGGTACAATGTACGCATACCTAACGAGTGGCAAATGGCTAAACTGGTCACTTGAATCTGAGACTTGTTCACTAATCCAGACAATACTAAAGTTTATGTATATATACATATGAAAGGCAGCCTAACTCTGGCTCGCTCCCACATTGAATGGAAATTAAGTGATCACCCGATTCACCAATATATCTGGGTTACTCGAACAAATGAGAAATTAAGTCACTCAGATTTGTTAACTGACATTCATCTGCTCGTAGTCAATTAGTCAAACGGTGTTGGACATTTGTTTTATTAGAAGCCTACTTATGAGATTAGCCTAATTGCAATGCTTCATTATGAAGAAGAATGATTAGATTTTGCAGTGAAATGACACCATTTTTTCTTATTCCTGATTGTGAACAAGCCGTTAGGAGAAACAGTGCGTGGCCTAGCGACTTACATGCTCCACGTTTTCATTTTCCGAATTAAGACCGCTTGTTTTGATACAGCTTTTCAATTTCTACCGTTAAGAAACTGTCTTACTATGCTACCATGTTCAGATGTAATATTGCATAAAGCAATAATCCCACAGAGTAAATAATTTCAAAGTTTATTCAAAAGGCTTGAGAAAAGATATAGTCTGACTAGTGGAATAAAATATAAACCACTTGTTGTACGAAATTCACCATTTCGTCTGGTCAAACTACTATAGGATCTAGACATCTAGTCGCGTCAGTATTCGCATGCTTATTTTGAGCGCTTCCGATTGATCTGTTCGAACATTGTGCTCTTTCAGCTAAAAATGGCGCACGATCAGTCTATTACGAATGGCTTAAATGAAGCGGGTTGATGTTGTGGCTGAATGGAGGCACTGGGAGTAAGCATCCAATGTTTGTCATTCCTTATCACAAAAGATTTCATTGCGAGCAAAACAATGAAAATAGCCACCAGGTTAGGCTCGTCGGTTTCGTTCGCGGGCACCGTCATTGAGTATCTGGTAATTGTGAGATAATCCGGAAAGAAATCTCTCCACAGTGTCAAAAACTTTCTGAATAATCAGTTCGGCTTTTTGATGAGTAACCCTGAAAATGTTTAGTCGGTCGTAAGTGAAGCCCTGTTGAATTTCGCCACTATTCATGCCTTCCGGTCAAACAGATGGCAAAAGGGGATATTGCTGAGAAAATTATTGGCACCATGGGCTAGATACTACACTTGGGTGTTTGTTTTACGGGTCTCAAGATAGACCAATTACGTGTCCTACATGATGAAACTGGTACCACTGCACCTCAAGAAGAAACAGTTACTGATTCCTCTAATCTTTGAATTTTCCAAATGAAATACGGAGCGTGTAGTTACTGGCACCGTCATTCAGAGTTCAGGCGTGACAAGTGATTTCCGGCATATGGTTAATGTCCACAAAATGAGGTGCATGAAACACATGGCATTGACGAAATTTTTATCTCCTACGCTTGGTCTGCAGCAACTGGGCAAAACTGCTAAAAAATGGAGCATTTCATTGAAGACAAACCTGTAAACGTTCAATGTAAAATGTCCCGGGGATAGTCTTACGGCAACCCGCTTCAAAGCCAGCAATGCCGAAAAAAATTTAAAAACTAGATTTTTGGATCCATATTCTCATACTGGATCTCCGTTATTGTGGTCCTCGTATTAGTGAATTCTAAAATGACTTCTTGCAATATACTGCATTAACAACCGCTCAGTTATTCATTATCCTTTTTTTCTCGGTTCCACTGACCCCGGGACTTCTATTACAGTTCATTACTCTCCCACTTCTACAACAGTCAGTTCAATCAGGCTTCAATCTCCGTGTGTCTTAAGGTGAATCGAGGCGTTACACATTACGTCGGGTGAAAGGTCCACTGATTTGTTGCGCATTCCAAAGTGGCCGTCACTGAGCTACCGTGGATGGAAGATCAGTCATAGAGCGGCAACTGGGAAGGTCCCCGGTTCGATTCCCGGTTTTCCGCGTCTATATATTTACCTTCAAGCAAAACTGATCTAGTTTTCCAGCTCCATGATAGGGGGACTTTTACTTTGTGACCGGCTAGCACCACATATTTATCAAATACAATATATAGGTGTTCCGACACATTATTACATTGTATGAGATTGTTCATTGATTGGTTCGTCTGTCGTACACACAACCACACGATATTTTAGGCTATCGTACCTGGCATATGCATTCCTCTTTTCTGAAGTTCACTTGCTTATCATTAGTTTGCTCAATCGGCCACCATGTGATGGTGTAATGGTTCCGAGATGGCTACGTCTGTCGAATACCCTTGCATTACTTCAAGAATGAATTCACCAAGTTAGCACTGGAATGAAATATTATAGGCCGAGGTTGGTGTATTATAAGTTTGGTCTTGGAGAGATGTACTATGATTGGTTAAGATGGCTTGTGGAATTGTCTAACATTACAACCAGCGGCAGAGGTATCAGACCAACAAGTCGATTCACCATCTGGTTAGTCCGCCAAAAGTTTCTATCATAGAGCCAGTTAGACAAGCGGCTAGTCAGCAGTTGCGATACTGGAAGTGCTGGTGCCTACTCATGAAAAGAAAATTTATAGTACCTTGTTTTCCAGCCATGTCAGCTCTCCAGTTATTTAAGACCTTATGTCTATAATACAAAAGCTGACGATGATGGTTAATTGCTTCTGGCGCGTAGTCTACAGGTGAGGACTCCAACGATGCGACATAAAACTTGACATTATCTGTCCATGCGCGTGTTAAAATCTCCAAATAATGTAGGGGAAAAGAGTCCAACAGCCAATAGCACTAGTCTGAATGCATTTGGCGGACAATGCGTGATTGTTTAAACAGAATAGTGGTTAAAATACTTGCTTATAAGTCGGTTTGTTGACGAACGCATCATGTGCTACTCTAGAAGCTGAATCGAATTGGGAACAAAATGAGAGCTGCATGGGGACATAGCTATTTGAAAACAATCAAAACACAGGAAAAATGCATTGAGAAGATTACAAAATGCTAGACATTTTGTGAAAACCGATCTTTGTGTTTTGGCCATTCTGTTCAAGATAGTCAGCGGGCCCGAATTTCGTAATCGTAGTTCTTCACTTCCAGATGTAGGCGGCATTCTGTCCAAAACTGCAGATTCAACGTCCGATGAACATTGGAGTAAGTACGGCTGTTTCGTTCGATGAAGACAACAGCTTCTAATCAGCGTCAAAACTAACCACTTAAATGACCGTGCATTGGTTTTTACTAATTAGTAATGTTTGTTAGCCAAAAAGTTATGCGCATCTGGTCGATTTCATTTGACCCTTTTCTTGCATACTCGCCACGCTATTCCGTTAATCAGAACTGTTTAGCGTAAACTTTTTGAACATCAAATCATGCTCAGTCAGGTAGATTAAAATCTGACTGTTTCTTGTCACTGGGAGCAACCTCCACCTTTTTGACCAACTGTTTATTCTTATCAACCCAATAATTTGATAACTATGCACTTATAAATTCATCGAATATTTAATGGTTGTCCGACATTGATTCCAAACCAACCACGGAGATGACGAGACACACAATACTGCTCACTGGCATCTGTCACTGCGGGGTGTACTGGGCACTTAGAATGTCTAGCTGCATTCTGAGGACTTCAGTTGAGTAATCAATCGCCGACCGTTAGTGGATTTCAAGGTCCTCAGAGAGCCTTGTTACGTTACAGGCCACAATTTTTGTTCAGATAGTCGAATTAGACTCCTCTAAGTTAACCCTTCGCTTCCTTTTGGACAATCGGGTAGCGTTAAGTCTTGTGACAGTCGACGACCTGACGATGGACCATAGGAGAGCCAGCATGTGCAGCTTCTATTGCCTTTATCTGTAACCTTTATCGTTTTCATCTTTTGTCGTGATTCTGGTCGGTAGACAAGTTTGTAACCAACAGAATGCCTCAACGGCCCGATGTTCCCTAAGCTGTAAAATGAACTGAACAATCTGATAGCATGTTTAGCGTCTGGGTAAAATGAACGATCTGGCAAACTGCGGATTAAAATAGCATTTAGTCCTTGGGATTATTTAGTAACTGTAATATCCGACACACATGCCACAAGGCTGATTGGTAGTATGGCAACATCAAAACATTGTTTGGTAGTCAAAGGTGAAACATGACACGGGTTAAAAAAGCGTGCTTATGTTGGTCTCCTGCTTCACTTAAGCGCACATATATCTGCATTGATTGTTTAGCCAGTGTAACGGATTCTAATTTGATCGTTCCGCTGCCTTGTGATCGACAAACCCGATTGGAAGACATTACACGCTGGGGAGCAATTGAACATTTCTCGCAAAATTATTACTTTAGACACATGTGCACCGAAGATTTCATGTCTTGCTATCTTCGCCTTCTTTATCTCTTTTATCTTTTCACAAATTTTTTATTACAGGATAAAATGAGGATGATGAAACCGGACAGATTTGCCTAATACGGGAGACAGGTTTTCCGACGGTTCAGGTAAACGAATGCACCTTCCTGCCAAAATACCCAAAGTTTTCGTGGGAAATCATTAGAGGGGATCACCCTAATTCTGTCTCCCTCCATCCCCCCTCTCTCTCTCTCTCTCTCGCTTGCTTTCGCTTCTTGCGTGGGTGGAGACTAGCCTACACAAACAACACCAGTTGACGGGTAGATACGTCATTCCGAAACAGCTGACTTTACGGACGTCTAAGTGATCTGAAGAGACAGGGATTTTGAACATTTAAAAATTCCTTAATCCGATTTTTGACTGTAACCAAAATATAACCTGCGCGTATTTTACCACTGCGAATAAACATTTAGTAGAGAACCGACCTAGCATCTATGTACGAATTGAAAAAGTAGTACAAATCGTAAGCTAAAATAGATGTCACCTGTTTCCCCACAATTTCACTATCAAAATCCGAGGAAAAGCAGATAGTCCTTCTCTTGTAACACCAGCTAGCACAAGCTTCCAAGTCACAACCGGAATTTGTGAGCACAAGAGACTCATTTGAGTCATTGGGCGTTTGAATGAATGAGGTCTCTGTTCGCGGATCATTACGGTGATACGCGTAATATTATGAATCGGTTGGTGAAAGACATGCAGTTCTTAGTTTATTCTGTTTATTAATCCAAAGCTTAGTTGAAGGGGATTAAACTCGCGAGTGGACAAGGAGATGGGATCTGCGATTGTGTGATCCAGTGTATTCAGGTGATTCTTCTTGAAACACAGAAGCATTAAAACCTTGCTTTAACTCACGATACTCAGTTTACGGCTGGCAAACTATGTAGAATATAGTTCTCAAAGATGCCAAAATGTCAGAAAATTCGCTGAATAAATAGAATGAATGAATTACTTCGCAGGCAGGTTTGCAAAAGTCCACGCTACTGTCCCGTGACTTTCGTATGTGCGCAAAAATCGTCGAAAAACGCCGAAATCAGAGTATAAACGATCATATGTTTTCAGTGACCTTGATCTCATGACACTGGAGATGAATTCTATCTACTGTAAAGGGATCCGGCAGATTTAGAATGTCACCAACGATCGAGACACCGTTTATTTGATTACCCTGGATCAAGCCTTCCCGTTCAGATGCTTGAAATTCGGTGGCCGAATTTCAGCAAAGTTACAGTCAAAAGTGATGTTGATACAAACCATCGATTATTGCACGTTGTTTTACCTCTTTTACTTTTAACGTTTGAAAAATCCCACAGAACACATTGAAAACAACACAACGTGGCGAACAAGCTCGTTTTCAGTTATTCGTATTCATGCCAATACATAACATTAAATATGGTCTGGAGATGGTTCAAGGGAAATTGTCAGTTTGCTGTCACATCAGTTCAAAACTCTAAGGATGTGTCTGTGTAATTGATCAATTTGTCACACGATCAGGTTGTAGACTACTTGTCGGTTAATGGCAAGTGGGCCAGGGAAGTTTAAGAGTCTGGACAAATTGTTTCTGAGCCAATAGAGGGGGGTTACACAAACGGATAGATACGGCTTAGGCTGTGTTCAAGATGCGACACTTCACAGTTCTTGACTGTCCGCTTCTGACTTTGTAGATGGTGTGAAAAGCACTTGTCACGTTCACTGAGTGGTTTGACTCGACGAGGTGTGAATACACCGCGCTAGTGATTGCCTTAATTGTTCCTGTGCTTAACCAAGCCGGGTGGTGTTCACGAACGCGATCGGACAAACGCCTAATCGTGCGGCCAATATACCTGGTCCCACAAGAGCAGGTGAATAAATACACACAGAATGAGGCTGCAGAATCTGGCAGTCTGTCCTTTAGTTGGAAACACATGACCGGTTTGGATGTGAATACAGTTTTTAACTGTGCAGCAAAGAATGTTCCACTGACTGAACTTGACAGTCTCCGTTGGATAATTTCCGCTTCGGTGTCACCTTTGAAAGGCAAACGAACGTATACGGGTTTCTTTACTGGTCCTATTACTTTTTGTCTTACTTCGTGTTTTTCCATAGTTTTATTTATGAATCTTTCGGGGTATCCATTTTGTACGAATACGCTCCGCAGGAAACGAAGTTCATTTTCAATTGTGTCGTCCGTACATATTCTTCTTGCACTATCAACTAAACAGCATATTAGGTTCCTCTTCGCTTGTAGCAGCACAAAGCTGTGAAAATGAATGTACTGTCCGTTCCATGTTGCCTTTCCATAGACTGATAGTTGTGCAGATCCGTCCTGCCGTCGCCTTATAGACACATCTAATTATGCTAAACTATGGTCTGCTTCTTTTTCTAGTGTAAAATGTACGTTTGGATGGACACTGTTAAAAGTTACTTTTAATACCCTGGCTATCAATCGATTGATTGGTCAGCTGAATTCGTGACAGACAGTACGATAGAATAAACAACTGATTCCAAACGTCTCTTCCATTTTTCTACTTTGCCACTCCACAAATGTATTAAAACAAAGGAGACAGATTTGACCAAATGTTAGCATAGCGATATACTGTTGTCAATAACCTACGCAAAATAACTTGTGACAAAATCACTCTTTTGGTCAATTCAACCTTTACACTCAATTCGTCAAGCTCTGGCATCACTCCATGTTAAAGACTATTTTAAATTGGCCTCATCTGTTGGAAGGGGTTCCTTTGAGTTCTCAAAAAAAGTTCTCCATCGACGTTGATTTGTTGTCCATAAATGTTCCTCTACACGAGACAATCAACTTTTGTACTTGTGTTTTCTGTTTGAATGTTTCTTTTCTAGGTCGTTTGAATTATTTGAAATAACTTATTATTTTATGTACGTATGATAAATCCAGTTTCGTTTTAAAGGGACATCATGTAGGCGAATTGACGGTCCAGTCCCTTTTGGCCCACTATGATTGATGTGCTTTGATCAGTGATTGAGAAGAAACTGCGTCACACATTTTAACAACATTCTCATTTTTATAGACCCAGAAAATTTCAAAACCTTTGTACACCTTTCGAATTCCATCCAGTCATTTTCTCTCACTTCATTTGAATAAAGAGCTAGTATCCTTCTAAATTTGACGACACCAAAATTAAAAATAGTTCAGATGGGAAACCACAAAGGCCCATTCACAGAACATTTCATGCAGCAGTTGATATCTTGATTTTTCTTGCTTTGCCCTTTTGTCATTTAACCGGCTTTCTCTTGAGAACCCTTCGCTGCGGAGCCAGAAATATCTCCACAGAAATACCCAAAACAAAATTTGGAGGAGAAACGATTATTCAGGCAAGTTTGTCGAAATCCATTGCCGAAAAAGGCTCCGAATCGATCCAGTCCAGTTAGCGCCGAAAAAGTTGACGTTTCTCGATGTGCAGTGCAAAGGCGAAGACTCATATTTGGTTAGGGTAAGAAAGTGAACGCAGTCCTCTAGAAATTTCCGCCAATCGTGCTGTGTACTAGTTCACTTGGAGTTGTGCTGACAGCTAGATTGACAAGATAAACTGGCAGCTGTGACAGTGGAAGTCAGAGCATATGCCTAAGTGGTTGATAAAATCGATGATACAAGATACGACTGATGACTATTCCGGCAGAAGTCCTGGATTACTTATTGCTACTAATCTGTAGACAGCGAAACACAAGGCCGCTTGAATTTTTTCTTTCGAGCTGTTATGGCGCAGTACAAAAGCAAAACTGTTGGCACTAGGGGAAGCCGTGATGGCACGACTGCGTAGTTCAACAATTGGTCCAAATAATTTAGTCACTTTAGATTTAGATTTAATTTGATAAAAATATCATTTCTTCGTAGTTTCCAAAACTGATTACCTAGAAATATAAGGTTGTTTTACTTAGGCAACTGACAAATTAATCTTTTTATGTTTTAATGAGGTGGGTGTAGGTAATACACTATTTCCAATCCATGCACAAAAAATATGAAATTGAGATCAATTTGTTCGTCCATATCTTGGCTTCTGCGACTTTTGGTGAAGGCTTAAAAATAACTGAAATTATTTACTAAAATGCCCACAGTGGGCCACGTTTGGTTTCAGTGCCACCATGGAGCATGTGTATCCTCATTCTAACCTAATATTGGCAAAGTTGAACCCATCCTTCGCCCAGTTCCGTTTTGACCCCGTACGATTTACTCACATGTGCGTTTGGTTTGTTCGTGTGACTGGAGTGACCCGTCGATCATTCTGCCTCAGTTACCTCTGCAAATTGGTTCACGCATACTGCAGGTGACAGAATTTCCCATGCCAATTTTTATGTCTGTTGTATAGGGTATAGATCTAATAGTTTCACTTATTCTTTGAAGAGACCATATTACCTCATGGGAATTATTATCGTTTACGTAAAGCCTTTCCCTATCTTTTGGGGTCAATCGCCACTGTTTACATGCTGATTGCTGATATGCATTTCCGTAGTCTGATTCACAAGATCCGCTGTCCAGCAGACACTCAATTTTGCACGGGAACTTTATCAGTTCGATTTCGTGTGACACGAAGCTGTCAGAAAGGTGAAATGTGCATCGACAGTGCATAGGGTTTGTTAGTTTATAGGCTGGGATTTTGGACTTGTGCAAGAGTCTGTATGAATTAGGGTGCTCCATGATAGGATCCGTTGCTTAGGTTCTCGGTCATACTGGAGCAAACGAGTATCATCTCCGATGCTGATCCCACCAATTAACGCCTGGTTATTTGTAGTATTTTTTGGGAATTGTTGACGGACACAACTCTGGTGCTTCTTATGATAACCCGAGACAAGCCTGTACATCACCTTTGAGTATATATTCTGCATCCTGGTTCCACGCACCAAGATGGTGTTCACCGTCTGTCTGTATTCAAGCTGAATCCCCTTGTCATTATCTAGAGCCTAAGTCTGCAATCCGTAATGCAATCCTTGTCATAAAGTTTACTGTTTGACCTAAATTAGGGTCAGTTTCGTGACGCAAGATATCAAAAGTGGAATACAAAATAGTTTCTCAAACACAAACACAAGATAAAAGAAGCAAAAGTATAACGGAGTAGTAAAGAATAGCTGAGCAACAAAGTGACGAAATCCAGTTATCAGTTGCTGCGAAGTGACAACAGTGTTTTGTTGCCAACATATTAGATCTGTCTGGAATGAGAGGCATCACCAAGTTATACATTCTTGCGTCCATACCTGGAAATGTGTTATTCGCGTCATTGTTAGAACATCTAAAAGACTGGTCCCAGGGTAGAGAGGTTTTAATAGCTGGCTTTGAGCCAGTTGGGATTCCAGGTGACTTTTAGCAGGAATCGATAGACTGAAACAACCCCTCTTAACTGCCACGTAAGAACACCGCAATGTTAGCAAAAATATATCATGCTCATTGAGGATTCAAAGCACTATTGCCGTCGAAAGATTTACGATTTTGTGTGGAAAATTATCCTCCGGACTTTTTATCTCGTATTTGATTAGAATAGATCATCGTACCATTCACATGCACCTTTGAGAGTCAGTGAGCTTGTCGATATTGGCATGGAAACAAATACACCGAGAAACAATGGCAAATGGCCTCGACCACTGAATTTCGAGTTTACTCTTGTGTTAGACTAGTGATCCCCTGAAGTGATACATTAAATAGAAATACGTGATTGGTTGGTCCAGGATCATCAACCATCCCACTGCTGAAACTCTTCTTCAAAAATCCGTACACTCAAAGCCTTTATAAATTGGGGACCAGCGGACTACTCACTGACTTGGTGTGCAAGACAATGTTTTCACTCCAGGGGTAATGACACAAATGGGAAAAACTGGTTCACCTGAGCATCAGTGAAGGAAAAGTCTACACAGCGAAGAGGGATTTGCCAAACCGCATGAGGCAAATCAATAGAGACTGAGATCGGGCGTCTACGAAGCGTCTGCTCTACGTTCCGGGCCATTTTTTATAGAGTGGATAATCGTCCTTGGATCCCGAGGTTGCGATCATAACAAACATCACTTACTAACAAAGAACGAAAGAGGGTTGCGATGTGTAACAACAACGACCGATTCGGATGTAAAATTCTCAGTGCAAATGATACTTCAATTACATCACCTTCAAATAATTAGGTCAGACTAACAAATCAGATGCACAAATTTGTCCTCAATGCGTACTTCGTTATGAACGGCTGTTGTATTTAAGATGTATGGATGGGTTTGATGAAGTCGTGAAATTGAGATAACTTGGATCGGAGAAAGTAAGTCGTAGTTTTGTCAGTTCACTCTTGGCAATCGGCCTTTTTTCAAACTCCATTTGGCCACAATTTGATCGGTACTTCCTGAACGGAAGGATGTCGTACATAAAGTAAATGCCAGCGCCTGTGGGAATTCGATGTTCTGGTCGAAAAGCCACTAAATATGTATATATTGGCATGTTTACATCTGAGGTGGATACAAATGATAGTAGGGAGTTTCTTGTTTTTGATTTAGTGTAAGTTTTTCAACCCGTGTAAGCCTCCAGAACTAGCAGCCATGAAATCAATCCTTGTGTCGACATTCATCTGTTCGAAATAAGTCAAGCCATTACGACATTATCAGAACACGTGGAAGACCAGCCGCTTTTCACTTTGTTCGTTTGGACTTCATCTAATTAAACTTTTGAGCGAAACATCCCCTTGAAGTTGTTTGGTGATATGAAAAAGTTCAAGATGAAGTTCTTTCAAGGGCAGCATAATGATGCCTGCAAGGAAAAATTTTACCACTTTGGTTACAACTTTCCCCAACTACCAACATTTTATTAATGAGTTAGAGACAAATTTCCTCCTTATCAAAATAGGCACGCGTGACTCGGGGAAACTGTAGTACCAGAAGTCAAGTGACGATGATCCATATGTACTACAGGCAGCTGATATAACTCTTGTCCTAGTGACTCTCAATACGTCAGTCCCCAGTAGACAATTACGTCAACAGTAAAACAAAGTGATGAATTTTCTTGAGAGAAAAGTTAAAACACCACGAATAAATAGTTACACGTACTTCCGGTTGGTAAAATCAAGGGTAAGCTTCATAGTTTGATCTAATAGATTCTGTTTTACAAACTATTCACCAATCCGAGGTCGACCACAGCACGAATTCTTTCCAGATCCCACCAATTATGACAGTGCAGTGCACCTGTATTTTGCCTGGTTTGTCGTCAGGACTACCATATCAGCTCTATCGGATATTTCGAACATCGATATATTAGTCCGCCTTTGGACATTTAATGTTAACCTGTTTGCCCCTTGGGAAGAGTCAGTTTATTCTGTTCAACTCTGTGCATATGTGATTGACGCCCACAAATACTCGCCCTGTGCATTGGATTTGAGTTTATGAATTTGGTGTTGTTAAAAACATCTTACTGTGCGCAGTTGAAAATCATCAAAATAGTCGTTCGAGTGCAGTTCTTTGCGGAACTATACAGGGAAGGGTTCCACCTGGACACTTTGTTAGGTTGTTCCTGAAAACGATTAGTATCTTGCTAGCGAGTGAACCAATCCTCAGATATCGGGAAAATTTTACAAAATATGCAGAAATTCCAGAATAGATAAGTCGAAAATTTCAATCCGAAACATTTGTTCAAGTATGCTTATTAACCAGGGATTCTTTGAACTTTCGTCTCAAATTTACACTAAATTGCTAACTTATTCCATAATTAGTCAGTTAGTTGTTAGACTAGTTAAGCTTAGCTGCCGGGAAAACTGCGATATTAATGACCGCAGATCTCTTATTTTTGTAAAATATATCTAAAGTTGTTGCTGCCCGTGAAAACATACTTTGATGCAAAAAAAATATTGATCCAGTGTCTTGAAATAATATATGAACCGAAGCCATTATGCATTATTTGCTTTTTCTGAGTTGTTCTGATTGACAGTATTTTTTCTCTTCTTAGTTTCTCAATGTGGATCGCGGTACGAGTGTATCCACGACGTTCAGGAATCATCATTTTTTGCTTTTTTGTCTGTTTATTCCTTTTCCCTCTCCCGTTGACAGAGAAAGGTTTGTGACTGACAAGTTTTTAGCATAACAAAACCCAGTTTCTATTGTCTCTCTTCTTCGGCCATTGAATGTTGCAAAACTTGAGAAGTGACCAGGCGTCGATGCGCACGACTGGACTGAGTCGTTTTTTCTATCTGTTGGCATCTTATGATGAGACTTCTGGGGTCAAGTAATTGTTTAGTTTCCTGTCTCTAAAAAGACACACGAATTCCTTTGCGTGTTTTTGTGCTTGTGTCGTTTTGTGCGGAAGTTCCTGAAGATGAATCAAAAAACAGTATTAAATTACTAGAAAACAACCAGCATTAGCTATCTGTGGTGCTCACCAACTGTTTGTTGACGTTCTCAGCCGTGCTGTTCGGTCGTTCGCTGAAGCCCGGTAAGTTGGCGTGAGTGTGCTCCTGTGTGAAGGGAATGCATGTCGGTTAAAGGATGATACTTCTTACGGACGATTGACGCAAACATTCTGCTTAGCAAGAACGAAACAAGAGTCCTCAAAATATAATTGTTTAGCAGGCTTTCCAATATTTGTGATGATTAATAGAAACACGTTACATTGCCTATTGTTTGGAGACCATTGTTTGAATCAGATATCAGGGGCTAAGAGTGATCAAAAGAATGAAGGATGACACAAGTCAAAATTGTTACAATCCATGACCACCTGGCGTTTTACTGTGCAATATCAACACTGGTTAGGAAAACCGCTGAGCATACGTTGGAATTAAACGGGTTTGATAAAAAATTTGTCAGACTTGCCTTGCTTCCAAGATCAACCATTTTTTTTGGGTTTATAATGAGTTTACCTTATACATACTAATGAACATTGTGCAGTTGGCCGTCTTGGTTCGATCCCAGTTCTTCATGCTTTTGTGTTAGAGTCAAAGTAAGCGTCCCGTATGGACTCCTTCAATGTCCAGTGTCTGGGTGTAACCTCAGAGAGTGGGGTTGCATCAGTCATTGAACAGGGAACGGTATAATTTCCTCTCGAAGGCTGAATCATTACATCGCTGGCATTAGGTTCAAAACGGTTTTAAACCTCGGAGATAAGGACTCTTGCATATTTCAGTTTCACATTGTTGAGGCCGTGCTGGTGGGTAAGACGATTCTCGACCACTAGGATTTTTGACAATAAATTCGGATCCTTAGCTGCACGACAACGTTCCTTCTAGAAATAACTTTTTAGAACATCGAGTCCGATATCACTTTAGAAGCATTTGGAAGCTGTGCACTTTGGTGACAGAAATTTTCAGGACATCATAGTCACTACTTCTAAGCCCCATAGAAACCAAAATGATTTTAATCACTGGACTAAACTCGTCAGTTCGTTTCCAGTGAAAGTAGGTAGCACACTCAATGCTGTCTTAAGGACATTATGATATATCCTGTGTTTTCAGGTGACAGTAGGGCCGATGTGTCAAACAGAATGGCAATCTTACTTTCGCCATTAATTATTCATTAGTGGATATCTTAGACCTGAATCAAAACGGAGACCCATCTGTTGGCTACGAAAAGGTGTTTGCGATTGATAGCTCAATTCATGGCAGCTCAGCAGGAAAAGTGTTACTTTGGTAAGCGCGAGGGGACCGGTTCGACTCCGACTCAAGTTATCGACTTCTGAATGTGTAGTGGCCAAAGTGATCTTTCATTCTGTGTTATACATTGTTCCTCTTGATATTTTAAGACCCAAGACTGAAAACAATCCATCCCTGGGTAGTAGTTTTCACTCAAACCTGTCGTTTTCGACAGCCTAGAAGAGATTTCCGAGGATCACCAGTATTCAGTAGAACATCTAATTGTTGCTTGCTAGTTCGCTGATTGGAAAGACGTGCACTTCCGAGAGAATACTACTGGGATTACAAAGAGGCACTGAACATATCTCACGACGGATTTCGTATTTACCCGATCATCTAAACTCTATGATAAAATTCTCAAAGAAATCTGAAATTTTCTAACAGGCACCTATTTTTGGTAGCTCGCCAAGTCGATTTGACCTATTCAGTCAGAAATAAGGTTACAAGATATCAGCCTTTCAGCGGATAGATTTTATTCACCTCCTAAAATCTCATCCTGGTCAATAGAAATATATGCTTCATGCGCATCGGTAAATTCTATGTGGATCAGCATATGGTCCGTGTCGGGGTTATTGCCTACCTCTGGGTATGCCAACCCACTTAATTCTACTCATTCACGACATTATCCCAAGTGAAGTTTTCCGCTTTTGTGAGATAAATCTGGTGTGGAACACAAATCCTATTGCCGGACGGATTTCATGGTGTATCAAATATATATATATATATATATAATATATACAGACAGTGGTAGGAATGAAATGCAAGGAGCTGCAATTTATTCGCCTCACCGGATGATGCGAGATGCAACACCGAGGACTAGATTAGTTTCAAAGATTCAGACCGCTCGGGTTTGATCCGCTTAGCTCATTTCATGGGTGACCGAACCCGCCTGTGGGAGAAAATCATTTCCAACCCCCGAGTCCTAAGATTTGGCAAGGCAACCGGAATTTAGGCGATTTGTCTTACGACAAATAAAACAATTCCTGAAATGCCGCAGCCGATGACTGATTTGCGATTGTTAAGGCAAAACCGATTAAACACTTTCATCACGTTGGTTCCGGCGAAAACTTGCAAACCGTTTTTTTACTCGTTTAACCCCGCGTATATGAAATTGTTCTTTTGGTTCATAACACCGGAAAAGAAAACTAAATTAGCACGAGGCTATGTTTATTCAGATTTTGCCGCCGGATTTATGTGCTTCAGAGACTGTTTCGAGCGGTAAAAGTGGTCGATTTTTTTTTCAAAATGTTCCTCTAGGTTGTCCGTCTATTCATAATTTCAGAAATGAGGTGCAGACGATGCACTAAATAAATTTCTTGTCAAACTGTGCGCAGTGGTGCCGGAGTAAACACACCTTTGGGATGTGAAATGTTGCTTTTGCGTGTGGGGCAACAATTCACAAACTGAGAGAGAATTAGACAGGATGAAATGCACTGAATAGGAAGAACCAGAATGATTTCAGGTGGTAAATCGATAACCCACATAATGGATGAATCTTTAGGCAAATTTATTGACAAACAAATAGAATTGAACGAAGAGAAAAGTTTACTGCTGAAAGACAGTTAGAATTGCTACAAAAACTATTGGAATCAACTCGTGCATGTTTCAGTGCTTCGTAGATCAGCGTAGTCAACTTTTTCCCCCAACTATATTAAGACCAAGTGCACGTTTATGAACCAGTCTGACAGATGCATAAATCTGAATCAGTTCGATTCATGTGCAACCGTTAATACTCGGTCAGCACATCACGGAAGCTTGCCCTACCTAACTGAGCTGATCTGAGGCCAGCCCACAAGATCTACTTGTTGATGAGCACTTATCAGAGTACACTTACTACCTGTCACGTTTTGTTGGTTAAGCACTTATTCAATCAGTCGAAAAGTCAGTGAACCACCTGATCAGTCGGGCAATGAATCGTTTTTTAACTAAGGACTTAACTGAATATTCAACAAACCATTCAATCAGCAGCTCATCCAGTGTTTGAATGATGGAGCAAGTTCGTAGACGATTAATTAGACGTGTCAGCGGGTCAGTTGTTCATTCAGCCAGTCTTTTAGCCAGATCCCTATGTAAGTCACACTTTCGTGACCCGAGCATATCATCCACCTTTAAGTTGGTTCACCTTGGAGTCAACTGATTCACCACTTTTCCCGGCTACTTTGTCTTCATCGTCATAAACAGTTTATCGTCCCTTCACTCCAAATGTTTTTATCTTGGACTGTATTAGAATAATTTAGCGATCTGATTTTCAAAACGAAATAAAAGAAAATTTCATTTCCATTATTTATTATCCATACGGTCGTTCATACTATCCGGTTTCTTAGTTAACCTCACCCGAAGATCATACACACACACATGAGTGTGTACATGTAAGCTCATGGGGTGAATTGAGAGCAAAACCCTCCACGCTTTCAAATTTAGTCAATGATTAATCTTCCTCGATATTCTAAACCAATATCCACTATCATATCGCACAGCAGTTTTGTTTGCTCTTGTGATTATCAGGCCAGTTCAGTCAGGGCATGAACACTGTTTGCACAGTCCGTGTATTGCCAAACAATAAGGTACGTTTATTCACATATGTGCATATAACGATACGTGTATAGTTAAGCTCAACCATCAAAAGGTGAAGCGTGTGAGCAAACTCATTCAAGGAGTGCTTATTTGTGTGGTCTTATAAATTTCCTTTAGAAATAATGCACAATAGCAAACAAGGCCGGGCTTCGTTACAGGAAACAATGAAGGTTCACAAAACTTCTGGCAATAATCCTGTTTAGTTTCCGTCTAATCAGATTTGGTGACCGGGCTAAGCGCTTTCAGCCATTGAATCGTTATGATGTCTGAAAGGGGTTGACGTAGTCTGTACTACGACGTGCTTGCACGCGATGCCTTCGTCTGACCCGGATGGGCATATATGCAATCAATATCGCCATTGTCGGCGTCTTCCCTAAGATTACACATCCGCACACACACACACACACACGCAAACACGCGAACACACCATTAGATAATAAGACACCAGTGAAATCTGTAGGTGCACCAGCTATTTTGGGTTGATTTACAGATCATTCGGTTAGCCTGCTTGAATGGGACTTTAGGACATGAATATTGTGTGAATCAAGCACTCTCGCATGTGCAGACACGCACATATACACGCCCTGGTGGTTCATTAGATGATCGAGTTTTATGCCGATAGAATATGCACCAGTCGGCTCAAAATGCACACATGACATGTTGGCTTATCGACTCGGCCGCAAAGGGCACTGGTGCATAAATTCCCTTCCTTTCCCCTAGAAAGCCGGGATTAGATCAAGCGTTTTGTTTAAATCCCCTAGTGTCTTAGCCTAGCGCAACAATAAACAAACCGAATAGCTTGGTTTCGGAATGTTAAGGCTGGAGCTGAAACGATAAGGTTGACAGCTGTCCAAATTAGGATGACTGACGAAGAGGATTAAGCGGAAAGATCGATCAACCTTAATTTTGATGGTAAACCTGCCGCACACTCATCTACCGTTGGATGAAGCATATACTTCATTTACACGAAAACTGAAAGCTACATACCCGTTGCCGGAAATGATGGATTTAGACAGTCAAAGCATAACTTCATTGTTTTTGACAATCGTTTCTTGAGACATGGTGAATCACCAGCCGACAAACGTTCGTAGGGTTTCACTAACCGGGGAAAAGCCCAAACATTGCTAGTCACACGAAAAGTCTTTGGTTACAAATCGCATCTGCTTGGTAGCCTTGGTGACTTTCAGGAATTTATGCGACAAGCGAATCCTTCCCGTTGTACCTAAAACTGCGAGTGTTTTGTTAGTTCTGATTCATTTTATACTTTAATACCATGGTAAAAACGAATGCCAGAAATGCATCCTTTGACGGAAAAATTTTGTGCAACTACGGTGGAATTGATTGAGTGTCAGTTGAGGCAAGCCAAAAAATTTTATTTCCCCTTAATCCTTTTATCTTTCACTCTCTTTATTGACGAAACGGTATTTTAAATGATTTTTGACGAGGGATCGCGTCCGACTGACGATTAATATAACTGGTTGGCTTTACGCCGCCATCTTGCTTCTGGTCATGTAAGTGCTGATGCTGATCGTCAATTTTAATGACATGGGTCCCACGAGTTTTCTCTTTGCTTTTTCACAATTCAAATGAGAACGCTGTCTCGCCCCATTTCGGATGAACCCCGTCCCCATGCACGTTTCACTACCGGGTGGGAAAGTTGATCGGCGGTGATGTTGATTTCACTCCACAGACTTCAGATTGAGACTTTGTGCCTTTCATTTCTTGACCAATGACGAATAATGTGCAACTTGTAGATTCCATCCTGGACCGTTTTTCTAGTGTTTTCATCACATGTGACACAAGAAGGAAGTACGAGGATATAAGTTTGTGAAAACCAGAGCAACAATCAGTTGAATCAGTCTTCTTGGTTTCTGAATATCTAAGAGTTTTCGGTCATAAGGTGCCACGAATCCAAAGGTGGAAACTTCCCCAACCAATGCTAACAAAATGATTCTTATGTTACCAAGCCCTGTTCTTCAAGTTTGAGACTTGAGGGTGATAAAGGGTTTTTTTCTCTTTCTCTCTCTTGATGCATAAATACACACTTGGGATTGATGCGTCTAAGCAAACAATAAAACAATCGAACGCGAAAAGTTATGTCCTTCAGTTCGAATCAAAAATCACTTGAACAGTGAGGAGAGTAGCAAGGCGCTTATAACTTTTTAAACCGACATATTTTCTGGTTGATATTTGTAGACAACAAAAAAGCATCCAGATACCTGTGCCTTGAAAACCTGAACAAGGTGAGCCGTGTTCAGACCCGTGACTTAGCAGGTTTTTAATATAAGCTGTATAATAGTTTCAACATCGTTTCGCAATTACATCGGCATTATTCGGAAATACTATCCGACTGGTACACTGATGTCCCATTCGCATTGATCTCAAACAGTATTCATTTTACAAGGGAAATATTTGCTCTTATGCACCGTAAGATGCTGTCATTGTCTGTGAGTTACTTCATATTTTAAGAGCAAATGTACAATTGTCATAATGCGCGTTAACTGTTTTTTTACTCCATTCCGAATATTTTAGGCAATTCCGAAATGGCGGAAGGAATAATCCGATAATTTGTATTTGCAAGTCAATGCTCTAAGTCAATTACACAAGATCCTTGGTAAAGGGTTTGATTGGGCGATATTTCAGATACCACAGCTGTTTCTCACCACAGATTTTGATCGAAAGTCTGCCTTGCCGAACATAACGCATGATTGCCAAGACACCTACACCTTTTACAGGTAACTCTGTGTTACGAATATATGGCAACTATGCATCAAAATTTCATTGAACAAATCAAATTTTGGTTTACTCCGGGCATCATTTATCTGGTGTATACTAATTTTTATCCTGGAACATTGGACTAGTTCAATTTTTTAGTCATCGGAAAGTTTATCCTATTTTAGGTCGAACACAACCAGCTGACTGCTCTACGGAAATGCCTCGCTTTGCAGAACAGAATGTACCTGTTCTTGATTGGAAATCGAGTGAACAACACCCCAAAGCAAGACCGGCAACCTGTTCGAATTCCGGAAACTTCAAAAGGGAGTAAACTGTACAGACTTTGTCTGCGCACCTTTGTTTGCGATCGAAGCAACCGAAGGGTGACACGCAAATGCGGTTGCACACGGATATGCAAGGGCAAGTTTTTCTAATTTGAAAACTTTCATGACATCCAAATAGATATCAGTCGCTAGTCGGACCGATCATTTCTAGCGAAACCAACTGGTGAATTTTCTTCCCACACATCAGGTCACAAACCTTTGGAGGGGAATTGTTGTGTGGCACTGCTTAAAAATTGAAATAGATTAGAGCTGACGAATGATTTTAATTTCATAACGATGTCTTCAAAGTGAGGTGACAATCCATGTGTTGCGTAAATCAACCGCTAAACGAGAACTCATTAAGCGTTGGATCAGTATCCACAGCAAGAATAAGCGCATTATGACGTACAGCTGGCTTCCTAGACACCTGGTGTTAGATAACTGTTAGACCGTTAAAGTAATTCGTGAAAATTTGCATAATCCAAGATTGCTTCCGGTAACGTGCCACGGCAGTCAGAACTGTAACGCCAAAGAAACTGTAACCAAATTTCGTTCCCCAGATATTCAAGTGTAAGACTAGTAATTCCATGTGAAATTCTAACTATAGACAGATAAATACTCTCTGCTCAGCGGGACGTTTTCTTTGGAAACTTGCATTAACTGAAAGATAACCATGGTAATCCGTCGTTACTGCCCTCGTTCCATATGAGACTTACCCGACATACTCATTCGTCCAGTTGTAGACTGCACTTCTTGTGGAACGTACAAAGAAACGTTGGTGTAATACATCTACCAACAATGATGTGTTATTAACATTATATCATTCACAATAAGTCCTTGTATGTTGCTAAGGTATTTTCCTACGGACTGGATAAAACGATTAAGCGTAGCGTTCCCATGGTTTCGTGTGCTGATCTAGGCTTTTGTGTTATGTGTGATTACTCCACGCACTATCAACTTATCTTCTCATGCAAGTGTACAATGGTCCTTACCACTTGTCACGCCTTAGTCACTCGTAAATGAAACTCTACTCCTATTCCACTGATCGTACAAGGCAGAACAAAAAAACAAGTAGAAACACAAGGTGAACATTTAGGCCGACAGATATACTGTTGCATATTTCTTACTTGCTGATCAATATATTTTTACACTGTGTTGATAACGTAAATTTACAGTTATACAAGACTGGATTCATATAAGCGTGTCTGACTGGGTCCCGGTATAGCTCAATACTTAAGTATAGAGACTCTTTTGCGCTGACGGGTTTTGTCAGCAGGGCGTTTAGTTCATGGATGGATGAACGAAATGTCCCGGGAAGCACATGATCGGTTGGACAGGATAGCACCCAGTACACAACTATGACCAGCGGCAATAACCGAGGAACTGGCCGTGTGCTTTCGAGAAAATTTTGTTCATCTATCAGTACGTGAAAAATACTGCTCTCAACAAAAGCCTATACTTTCAAACCTTTTCTCCCAGTTTTGAGGTTTAGCCCCAGCTAACCAACGAATGACTTCCGACGAATCACCGTCCGCTTCTTAGGTGGGCTTTCAAGGCGTCCATGCTTCTAACGATTTAAATGAGGTTACAGCTGCACCATAATTTTTGCACGCCCAATGTATTGTAGCTAAAATACAGCGTAGCCTTGTGAAATAGACAGTTTAAAGAATGGTGTAGGTTCCGATTCGAACGAGGAGCCCAATTCTGACAACCGTGCGTTATCGAAGAAAACTGAACCAGCAATAGAGCAACTTATATATCGACATCACAGAAGACAATGAAAATAATGCTGAGACATTTGTCTGATATGAGATCCTGGCAGCAGTCAGTCGAAAAAAAAGAGAGATGACGAATTGGATTTCTTGTTAATAAAATGTGAGAAACTATTTTCCTGAAAAGAAACTAGTTGAAAAATGCCAAAAACGTTTCAGTTGCTCATGTAATCACTCTTAGAGCTGGAAAACTTGTTGGTACAACTACGAGAGTCAGGTCTTGAGGGAGGCCGGAGTATTAACTTGGTCTAGGCATGGAATCGATAAATGAATTCACTGAACTGGCCAGTCCGGTATGCATTGCGTTACTATTGCATTTCTGAAGAATGCTGGCTAGTCCTTTGAGCACAAAGCAGTAACGTCACTACCCTTCTGTACATATTGCGTATTATGATGCTAGGAATGAGGTTCGAGGGTGTATACCATCATTAACATATGACTAACTCGGTTTGATTTCAACTAGTTCATCATACGCGAGGCGCCATTACTTCACTTGTAAAACATTTCAGATACAAGATTTATTAGCATGTCAGTCAACTCAGTAAAAATGATTTCGACTCCGTGTACAAACAACTGAATGGTTAGGCAGATATACTGAATGAGAAACCTGTCATCTTAATGGGAAATATCAAACAGCTTCTGATAGAACCTCAAAGACCATCGTTGTAATCCATGAAGTACGAACGCTTGAGTGACGTCCGTTTACAGGTTTGAATCCTGTCGAGGTCAGTGGTCAGTGGTAGTAATCAAGGACGACTAAAAAGTTGGATTTCTCGAACCACCTGTACGGTACTGGTGCTTACATTATCTCAAGCGCTATCTATCAGCTCAGACACACCTAGGAAGACCGATTCACCCACAGATCGAGTGGGTTTCAGACCACGACACGAAAAAACAACCAATGTCAATGACTACATCCTCAGCCACTATGGGGAAGAACACATAAAATTGAACTGGGTCGCTAATCTATGGTCTGCTTTGGAAGCCTGCAAGCTAAAGCACTGTTGACTTTGATAATATCAACTTGTCAGAACTCCCATTCGGACTTTTATCTTTGAGAAAATGCGGCATGTGATTGCATTTTTCAAAAAATCGGAAGTGCATTGGACATTGTCCCGCTGAAAACTTTCAAGCAACGGCAAATGGAACGGACTACAAAAGGAAAATGGAGAAAATAACTGCAATGTTGTATGTAACAATAAGAAAATACACTGATAAAATCGTCCCAGTTGCGGAAATCACTTTCCTGAACTTTCATTTGCTTCTTTGTTTCATCTAGTTCAAAGGGATAGGATGAATGTGTCTGTGTCTTTGAGCTTGCATCTAGCTACCCGTTACTACTAAACGTAGATGAACAGAAATAACTAGGGTTCCACTGACAACAAGATCAAAATACAAAACCGTCCGTTAAAAGTGAGAACAATGTCCTGAAGCAAGTATTGTGCGTATGTGGTTGGATTAGCGTATGCGTGTAATTCATATCTTATCGATGGTAGTAAGCAGGTTTGCTCAAGAAAATGCATCCATTCTGACGGAAATTTGAATTAAGTCGGATTGGCACTGAACCGCAACAGACTTTTTCTTTTGTTTTGATATATCAGTAACAGTGCCCAGATACGCTGCAGAATGTTGTGACCCGGGTATTTGAAGTCTGTTAATCAGCTGAAATAGAAACCCACGCATGGATAGCATGCATAAAACTTTAGCACGTGTCGTCCCCCAGCTGGACCCAGAGACTAAAGGCACGGGTATTCACATCAGAAAATATTGTGTTCGCTCAAGTTACTCAGGTGCTTGACACCAACCGTGATTAAGTTTACCTAGTTTGACCATCCAAGCGGGATTCCTCTAAAAATTAATCAAGACTCATCGGTCCGGTGTCAGCGACATGACTGATTGCGAAATTTTGTTTGGCAAACTCCACAAATGTTGAAATAGTGCAAATCATTGACCTTGGCGTGATTCACATTGACGCTCATGTGATGCCTGTGTGCGATTGCACTCTCTTATCTTCTCTCTGAGACTGTCACTCCACGTCAATTTGGAACAATCAAACGCGTATGTAGAGTGATGGTTTACTTGCAGTACTATTCCGCAGTAATACACTTCTGATATAAATTCTGCCGTCCATTTGTACAAATCTCGTCGCATTTTCTTTGAGAATTTTCTAGATGTCAAAAACTATGGTATACCCATCATTAACAAAACCACCGATTCATTATGAGCATGCATTAAATATCCCCTAGGACGTCGATAGCGCTCACCGCAATACACAGCCCACAAGGGCGCTCTATGCATCACGGATTGGAAAGTTTTGAAGAAAGGCGATAAATCTTCCGATACGGAAACGTCTGTCCGGCATATGAAAATTTTGCCTAATACATTAAAATTGAAACGGGATGAAACGCCGATTTGTCAGCTACAGATTGGTTTTCTTAGATAGCAGATGATGACTGCTAATTTATTTTCAGAAAATCTAGCCCCATATTGTCAATGTGAAGTTGCAGAGAAACACAAACGCCCGAAGTACTTTCAGCTGTGACGGACTGAGTGGTCTTGGACAAGCCTATTTGGTTGACAGTGCTTCTGCGATAGTTGTACTTCCTCCCCCCAGAATTTATGACCGATTTCGCATTTCCGAGTGGAAGGCAAGATATTCTTCGGCCGGCTTTATTGCCATTTATACAATGCTCTAGTCTACGGTGTCGAGCATAACTTTCGACCCGAGGGTATTCTCACAATCAAAATTCGATTGAAATTGTCCATGGGCTGGACAAATAACTTTATCACAATTGAAATCAAGGCAAAAGTAGTTCAAAAGACAATATACATAGCTCTTTTAAACTTTGACAAAAGAATCACTAGTGCAACCGCGTGAATGTTTCCTTGGATTCAGAAGACGTCAGCTCTGAAAACAAAATGCAACGATCCGGTGAAGCAGAAAAGGCACTTTTGTTCAAAGCAAATTATCTGATAAGGAGTCAGGATGAGCAAACTCCTTTCTCTATAGTCTATTTCGGTGGATCGAGTAATCATGTTTAAGTGAACTTCGCAGTTGAAAAAAATAACAGACTCCAAATTCGAACGTGAAATTTGTCTTTTGGAAAGAGCAGTGCGAAAAATCTCACCCGAATTTAGAGCGTCCTCGCTAGAGACCGAATAAAAGTCGTTCAACGTAGCCTGGATTTTGTTTGAAAGGCGTTACAGAAAGCATCTGCGAGAAGAAGGCTGATGAGGTGCCTCATTTTCGGTGATAGACATTCACGCCAGCAAAAGACTATAAATAGTACCAACTAAATGAGACACAGTGAAGGAAATGGGTGTTCGGGCCCAAAGAATTATCACTCACTGTGGTTAAATTTTCTCGGAAACCAGGAATGCAAATAGATTACTATTTATTCACTGGTTCAACTAAGCGCGCCCTTTGACTGGCTGCGCTACAATTCTGTGTCATCCTATTTCGCTGTTTCGTTGTCCGATAGTTTCTGCCATTATATTCTCCGTTCGCCGCTACACTTGCTCGGAATTACTATTGTTCAAAAACCGTATCGTTTCTCAACATGGACTGGGATCAGGCATCAGCGATCTTCTAGTCGATCTAAAAGCGGTACTCGTGCTGGCTGGCAGGCAGCCCTTAAATGCACACTGCTAGCTAAAATGTCCATTCCGGCATTGTTGAGTGTTAACATCCGCTCCCTGTTTACGAAAACGTCGGATCTATCTCTCATACTTCAATCATCGATCCATGTTCACACTTGTGTCATCTGCATACAAGAATCGTGGCTGAACCCGGATATCGCTGATTCGCTGTTGTCGATAAATAGCTTCAGACTCCATCGGCAGGACAGCGTTTCGAGCAAGATGAAGACTGGAGGCGGTGTTGCAACATACATAAACTCCTTCTGGTCTGGCAAGTCCGAGGTTGTTTATACGTACTGTCTCAATGGAATTGACTGTCTCGTGACAGTGTCATCCCAGATTTTCTCTTCATAACAGCACTATCATAATCAATTTATACATTGCTCCCTTCAGCTCGCAACAAAATATCGCATCTTTTTTTGACTCTTTTCTAGTGTTTATTGTTCCTCTTCTCGAGAATAATCTGCATATTATTGTAGGTGATTTTAATCACGCATCTAACTTATCACTAACTTTATTTGATTTGACTGATCTCTGCGTTTCTCCCACCAGAGGCGGTTCCATTTTAGATGGAATTATTACCAACCACCCCGATTTATTTTCCCTGAACCTGCGTGCTCCAATTTCAAGTAGTGGCCATTGTCTGCTTTTGTTAAGGCCCAAGACATACTCTAGGTCAGCTTTCCACTCCGTCAGGCTAACAAATCATGTCCAAGTTCACCTTTGTAACTTTTATTCAGAAATCCCTTTCACTCGCATCTACGTTCTTCTTTTTTGAATCTCTGCTCAATGACAATATCAAGCTTTTCACAGAGACGGCCAACGCAATCTTTGATATTTGCTGCTCAGAAACACTATTCATCTCAAATGGCCATATCTCCAATCAGAAACGGAAATCTCTAAGAAAACACAGGGACCGCTTCTACAAGCCCTGTAATAACTCAAGCGTACGGTACATTTTCAACCTAATAAAAGTCAAAATCAGACATATCGACATTACATTTGCCAGCAAACTCTTGAGTGGTAACAACAATCGATTTCTATCGCAAGGCATTCGACTGTTGTGTGGGAAGAAGCATATGAAAACTCCTACGGATGCCAACAGTATCATTTGTGCTTTCACCCATCCTTCCACTTATGCACCAGTCACATTTGGTCAGGGTGATGATATGAAGAAGCGTTCGACCTTCTCCGCACCATTAAAATTATCACAGGGGTTGGTCCTAACAGTCTGTCTTCAGCTGTTTTAAGGTAGGCATTTATTTCCCTGATTAACTCATCATTAATCTCGTCTTCTAGCCCTGACTGTTGGAGACCCATCACTATGTTCCTATCTCTAGATCTGGCAATTCTACTGCTTTGAAAAAACGTTTTCACCCCATCGCTTTAACATCTTATGGTCTTAAACTGACAGGGCGGGCTATACTTAAGCGCCTGCTTTCTTCTATGTACCATCTTTTTCAGCTTGCCTATAAATCTAACAGGTCCACTTTGGACGCTGTCGCCTCCCTTATTCACCACATTTGTAAGTCCTCAAACGCATGAGTGGAATCCGTCCGTTGCGCCTTTCTAGACTATTCGTCGGCATTTGATTCTGTCCCACGATCTCTTCTGCTTCACAAACTGGAAGCATTTGGTTGTCCTGAGCCGTTATTAGCATGGCTGTCTGATTACTTTAATAACCGAACCCACTGCACATGAATGGCTGGTATAACTTCGAAACAATTGGATAACAACTCAGGCGTGCTACAGGGTGCTGTTCTTTCACAGTTTATCTTCTCTACTTACATCAGCGATTTGTCAACTAGCCCCCTGTCACCTTTTTAAGTATGATAATCTTGTTGCCCTCTCTCAAGCCGTTTCGAACAACGATGGTTTTCAAAGTTTTAAAACAACCTTTTTTCTGTTTATGATTCCTTTACACGAGCTGGTTTAAATCTCAATGCATCAAAATGCTTTGGATGTCCATTCCCTCGCTCTCGGCCAGCCTACCCATCCGAAACGTCTTCCATGAACTCGAAACCTCTTACCAGGGCTGATTTTTCGAAATATCCAGGAGTTAATACCGATAAAATCTGATATGGACTTCTCTCATTTCTGCCTGGGTAAAGAATCTCCGACGGTTGTCGTTTGAAATCCGGAAGCTTCGACACTACAAGGTGAAACAAAGCACCATTTCCCAAGTTGTATACCAATGTGCTTTTCCAATTCTTCTTTACTGTTCTCCTGTTATTTCTCCAGGTTTACATAAAAGGACTTTAAAATTCTTCGTCGGAGGCTATCAATTATAAGCCGTGTTTCATTGATACCGCTAACTGAGTTGTCCTTCAATCTATGTGATTGGCACTTATCAGCATGTGAGAAATTTGCTCACAAAATTCTTCCAGATCCCAAGTATCTTCTTTACAGCGACTTTTCAAAGTGCCGCTCTCATATTTCAACACGATCCGCTTTTCGTTCCATATCCTCCAGAATCAATATCCATAAGAAATCAACTGTGCCGTATTTACCACGAATTTTGACATATAGTGGCCGGGTTTCAGCCTTATTCCTGGGCAATATGTCGTGATGTGCTATGATTAATCCTCGATGAGTTTTTACATTTTTACGGGGCGATGAGTCTGTTTTTCTATTTATTTACTTCCTATTTCACTTTTAACCCCTACATTTTTTGACTGAAATGCGACATAATTTATTGCATGCAAAGGTATTTGCAATAGAATAAAATGGTGAAGTGTTAGCTTGCCCATCTACATTCGGTACTCGGATAGGTTTGTACCAAAAAATCTGTAAACCGGTTATTCTTTCAATGCATGACTCACTTATATGGTCATATTCATTGTGTTGTATTAGGTCGAGTACGGATTACGGGAAACCAGTCTGTCCACCAGTCTGCTGTCAAGTGTTGTTCTGTTAATCTTGATTCTTTCAGTTTTAGTTCGACTTGAAATCACTCGCCCAGACAGTCTGATTGCTTTTCGATGGCATGAAACTTTCCTCTACAGCAGCATCCCTCGTTATTCGTCGTGATCCCAATCCCGACCACCACAAGTTTCGAGATTTTCAGATTTCTTGCCGTTCACTTTACAGCCTGTTTTTAAGCCAAACAGTTGTATGAAACTGGTTTATGGAAAAACCGCCCGTTCGGTTTGAACAACGAAGCTTGTTATTCAGGTCCCAAGGGGAAAATTCCCAGACACGAATGCTACCTCTCAGACCAATCCCGATCACTCCTGTGGATGAAATGAAATGCACTCGCATAAAGTAAACAAACCGACCACAACGGTGACGGAATGTGAACGACTGTGGTCAGTTTGTCTGGTGTTCTGTAAGAACAGTGCGTGGTACTGGTTGGAAGCAGAACAACCCTCGAAGGGATTTACAAGTCTGACCAACAAAGAGGGTTATGACATGTTCCCTTGGGAGTTGGAAATAAGTTACAAGATTTTTGTCCGTATCGTAGTTGTGCAGACAATTGCACAAACTGATTCTTGAGTTGGAAACTATCAGAAAACAAAAAAATGATGGTGAATAAAGTCGAAGAGAAGTAAAACTTTTTCCGAAATTCCGATGCCACACACAACGGATTTGGGAGTCAAGTGAAATCCGATCATTGAGAGCACTTTTATCCATCAGTAGAGGATGCAACTTCAACCTATTCACCCATAAAAGAAGGATAGCATGACTTCAAATTAAGTATATCCCTAGTGCGAAGAAACCGTATCATACCACAATCCTTATTTACGGAATTGCCGACTGAGCTGAATGTCGAAGTCACGGACTGCAGAAATACGGGTTAGATATGTGGCTATTTTCGTACACATTGATGAGAGAATAAATGATGCTAATCAATAAACTAGTGAGAGAGTCGAAATAACTTCAGAAAAATGAAAAGAACAGTTGGGATCGGACGATCAATAACTGGCGAACAGATTTCAAGCTTCGAACTGTCTTCTGATGACCAAATAAGCCAACAGTTAGGTCCAAATAGGTTTCAATTTCTTGAAATAATTCGCCATGTGATATCACCGCTCAATTTAACATGGCAAAGCTAGCACTGTGCAGTTGTTTCATCCTTGTTAGGAATCAACAGCAGTGCATATTCACCCCGCCAGAATTGGGACGCAAACCTGACAAGAACGATTTCGAGTCGAACGCCTTAGGCAATACGCCGCCGGGCAGGCTCTGAACGCTTTGTTGAGCTCCATCACATGATATTGCATCTATCCTTCACTGATTTGCACTGCAATGGGCCGCTAGCGCAAAACAGTCCATCCCGACTGATAGACAACTTCTGTGCTAGTAGTCTAAGTGTGACGAAGGCTCTGAGCATTACCGACAGAAATCAGCCACTTAGTGTGTGTTGGTAGAAGGAGAGTGTATGGTATGTCCAGATCGGTGGCGGATAGGTGCAATTTCGTATGATGAAGTTCAACTCAAAACGCTGAAAGCCTATCCGGTGATGTACTGGCTAAGACGTTCGACTCATCGTCATTCATCCAAGGTTCGGCCCGGTTCGGGCAAGGTGGATGCGCACTGATGATGATTTTTAACACGGGCGAAACAGCTGTGCGGTGTTGTCATGGTTTCTCAGTGGTCAGTTGAGCGTTGATATCACGTCCTAAACTATTGAATGAACCATTCATTCTCTTACTACTGACACTTACCTAGTTTTGATTTGATAGGCTTCTTTTTTCTTTGAAAAGAGGAAGCAAACAGCTTTTTACTAGATTTCTCGTAAACCAAAATAACACCTGGCATAATGGTTAATCTATCATTAATGTTTATCCATTTCTTTATCTCATGAGCTACTTCTGTCATTCATTACTGTGAAGCATGAATTTTGCTTAAAACGGACGTATTTGTGAGAGAATTCCGTGCTGACCTTCGTGATTGATTGTGTTTCGTCTGTTTTACACTTTAAAATCTGCATCAACACAGATTGCCGTTTTTTGATGCTGACTGGAAATGAAGTTTTTACCGTCTGTCACGCAATGCAAAAACAGCGGGTGTCAGGTGAAATCAATTTTTCAACCCCACTTTGGTTGATTGGTTCACTCGGCTCTATAATTAAGAATAACGTCCATATATTGGATGGGAGGATATTTAAAAAAAATCCAGTTTTTAACGGGAAGCGACAGATCATTATTTCGGTCAAAGAGGAGACAGTTAATTTTCTTTTATAAAAGTATGAATTGGAAAAAAATGCGAAGAAGTTCAGAGCGTGTCAAGATCTGAAAGTGATAATTTGTGCAATCATTTGATGAGGAGGTGCTTTGTGTGAATATTTCTTACACAGACGGAAGCAGATTCCACAATGTGACAGTTAGCTCATGTAATGGGGAACAAAGATGAGTGGCTGAAGACCAACACTTTGGGATGGAAAAGTTTAAAACTTTCATGTGGTAGAGCAGAAAATTTGGTGAGCAGCTGCAAGGCTGAAGAAAAAAGGGAAACTTATAAATTAAGGTTTTCTTCTTAAGGTTGTAATTTCAAAGATTTCGTTTTGGCCAAATGGCCACCAAGTGCATTGATGCAGTCGGACGGGCTGAATTGTCTTAGGTGAAACTGCAACACTGAGCTTTGGGATGAAAGGACAAGATCACCCTGGATTTAAACGATTGGTATCGTGATTGTTCGCACTCATTCGTTGTACTTATCTGGTACCTTCTTATCCACCCATAATCATTTTCTTCAATCGGTTTGGCACGGCAATCTTACCTGGATTATTAAGCAAGTGAATGAATTGGGTTCACTTGAAAAACCATATAGGTGATCAGTCATTCATTGAACGGTGACTTTCAGCAGGTCCATACATAGGCTTGAATTGGAGGCACTGAGGTGCTTGATATGCTGCATGCCTCTGCCATCCAAATGTAGGCCCAAATGTGTTCATCGGGAACGAAACCGTTGACTGAGTAATAAAAATCTATTGATGGATCTCGACGTCGATTCAAATGAGATCATAGTTGCAAACCAAATAGGATGGCCTCCTAAAATTTGTATTCACTGTCACTTCAAAAAATTTTTGTGATCCTATCCTATCTGTTGACTCTATGTTGATAAAAGAAAAGCCATTCACTGGGGGAGCCCATAAAAAACAAATAAAAGTTTTAAATCTTGTATAGGGCAAAAGTTAAATTCAGTCAAAAAAAACAAACAGAGTTGTTAGAGTATTCTTGGCTCCGTGAAAGCTATTGATAATTTTTGGTTCTAGATTTCATTTGAAAAACAGTAACAAGATCAATAGAACCAATTGTTTTAAGCAGGGCTTCTAAAATTAGGTCTTTTGTTTGGATTGCATTTAATTTGCTATCATCAAATTTCGAATATCAGATGTTGTCTTACACTAGCGCTTTTGAAAACTTCGTGCATTTCATGGGAAACTCAATCGAATTTCTTGATTCCGGACTTTTGAATAGAAATATATTTAAAACATGTTATAGAAGCTTCATGAGAACTCAAAAAAACATCAAAAGGATGAAGAGTTGTTCAGAGACGTTATACAATATATAAAATTCCTGTGCCTACACTTTTGCATGCCACTGGACACTTATTTGTGAATAGTCAATGACTTACTCATCTGGTTTGCCAAAGCGTAACCAAACATGCTCGGGTCATTCTTCTGCGTGTGGTGACGCAATTCAGCTTGACGAATGCGTTATTTTCAGAGCAGTCGTGTACAACATCTGAGAAATACATGGATTGTTATAATAATGTTTTCACTTTAGGTGGCATACATCTTTCTGCGCAACGATCCATCTTACAATTTAGTTGATAATTGGATGTTTGCCCGATGCAGCTAAAGTATCAGACTACATTTGTTCATTTTTTGTTTTGTGACATTTAATTTGAGTTTGATGCTCACGTGAACAATTTTAGACACTTTAGAAATGGCTATTCTAACCACCTGATTGCACACCCAACCACTGGTTGTTAGTTGTTCCAAAAATTCAAAGATTTGAATTTTTTCTTATCCTCTTTTGACAAAGTTCTTAGTCCTAAGTAATTTCTTGTTAATTTGGTTCCAACTGCCTGTCGAAATACTTTTTCAGCCTATAAACAAACTCCTGTTAGAATGTCTAGTCATTGTTCATCTACATAAGAAGGCTTATTAAAAATGCGACCTGTTAACTCAATCACCATCACCCACTGGGATTGTGGCCAGGCAAGTCTCGCCAGCCGGGGTTTGGACAGGATGAATGATCGAGTAAGTTTCACCGACTTATTTGTCTTTCATGTCCGTGCCAAGTCCTTAGAATTCGAACGTCGGACGATTATCGTAAGTTCCGCTAAGTCCTACTCTGCCCAACTGAGATAGTACATCTGAATTGACTTATACCCGGTCCCTCTAATTGCGCTCTCTCAGTTGAGCTAAAGAAACAGCACATTAGTCTGGTTTGTGGGATGCCACAATCATGGTTTAAGTTAGAAGACTGAATTCACTGGCAAAATCTGGTGTGAAATTTGCAAGACCTTGAAGCTCAAAACCAAAACTCAAACCTGACGTTCAGGAACTGAACAAACATTTTTGCTTAAGCTCTGATTGGTCGTTAACTGCGCTGCGTCCGATGTGTCTATTGAGTTCATCTCCGTTTCGGATGTCTCATTCTCATAAACTTAGGTGAAAGTTAAAAACAATCGGTCTGGTAGATCCGATTCACGTTTTTCTTCAATATTCAAAGCGTGTCTTATCTAACGATTCACTATTTCAACTCGCCATGCATTCTGTCAGAAAATAATAAAGATTATAACAAGTTAAACAAGAAATAATGAATACCAATAATTTGTTTGCTATTCAGCCTTGTTGAAACTATCAGGGGAAATGCTTGATTTCAGGAATTTTGCTTTCAAAACTTTGATATGAACACTTGATACTGTATGCGACACTGTGTACTCACTTGTTGTTTCACTTCTCGATGTTAGATCCTGCATATGACGGAATGCTCTGCTCGAAAATCCTAGTGCTGTACCTCTCTTTAGATGCTTGAAAAGAACAGCGCCGAACCTACCGTTCTAAATAGCCCGTTTAAAAGTTTTCACATTTGTTCTCAGTTTACAATTTCGTTAGAAACAGGCCCCTATTTGCCCCAGCAAATCCAGAAATTAGCTAAGAGAGTTTTCTGCCGTTATTTATTTCTCTCTCTATATTACCAAATTTTTTATTTTCCACTGTTTTACGTATCGCGAATTTTTTGATGACGTTGTCTTTGAATGTCGCTAGAATGCTGATGGAAATCATGTGAGCATGTAATGAAATAAAACTAAAAATAGCTACTTGTTTACCACCCATTTTCCATCCATGAATATTGATATTACCTTTATTTTCCAGCGCAGGGCTTTGTACTCAACCGTTTTCAGTAAAGTTTCATACCAGTCAGTCAAGAAGGAATGTTTTTCTGGACGTTATACTCCCTGCTACGGCCAAACAGATTGGATCCAAAACCTTTCCGGACCAAATAAGTCGAATCTGATTTTCATAAGGTACAAATGTTTTATTTTTTGCACGCAAACGACTGAGAATATTGTGGGAGAATGTTCTCCAGTTTGCTACTTTGTAGGTTTTCACTAACACCAAAAGTAAAAAGGTATGATCTTACCAATAAACGATTAAAACTGGTATTTTTATTGTTGAGGTACCCGTAAGAGAGTTATAGTTCTTCAAAAACCTTTTCGCCTTGGATAGGTTTTCACATGGCTTGCTATTCTGCACTAGCGACTATCTAAACGCAACAACTTCCAAGGGTCCTAAATCTAAGTTTCTCCTTTTCTCGTATCTTTCCATACGTGAGTAACTCAAAACTATATCTTATTGGTCTGTATGTTTATCGTGAACAGGCAATGGATGATATTAGATCTCACTAACATCCATTTTCTCACTTTATTCTTCTCTCAAGCTTCTTGTTTTGTCCCATTATATTTTGGTAAATGCACTTTACTCCCACGTGTCTGCTGTGCCTTTCACGTGCTGGGCGGGAAGTACACCCTCGTCTGAGTTCAGGAAAGCGTTATTTGACTTGGCTTAACATGATTTTGTCAAGGTCTTACCAGGAAATCACTCATTCATTATAAATGGGGATAAGAGCAACCAGGTTCGTGAAGCCTATCAGTTCGCGTGTTTAGAGTCGTTTTGGTGAAGTAAGTGGACAGGGTTGTACATAAGTTTTCGGGAACATGAAATGCATTCCATTTATAAGGGTCTAAGGGTCGTGAAGTGCACACAGCTCAGTAATGGACACAAACATATACAATTTACCTCTACCGATTATGTATCCAGGGTTTCAGGTAGGAAACTAACAAGAAAACTAACAACATCCGTTGTGGACTTGTCAAGTTTGTGAGTGAGTCGAGGGTACTTTTTGGATGTAAGGGATTTTAAAACCAAAGGTGGTTGGGTAGGCGATACTCAGTCAATTTTTTGGAAGGAAGATCTTAGGTGGAGAAGGAGGAGGGCTGAACAGTCTGAGTGAATGATACTATCGTCCTTCTAACCATGTGCTTAGATTGGAAGGATTGAGAATGGGACGTACTGCAATGCAGAAATGATCCTGAATATTTGTTATCCTGAGACGAAGACATTTATGCATCATCTCCCTACATCACGAAGCACAACTGTCTTGGAGGTGGGAAAAAGGCCCGAGTAAAACTGCCAGTATTTACAACCTAACGCGATGTCCACATTTTAAAACGGTAATTTGATCAACCGCTGATCTGCGGTTTTCGTCTTTTAGTTGCAACGGTCGCGCTATAGCAGCTGCGACTTAAAGTAGAAAAAACCTATGTCTGTGAGGAAACTGAAACACAGTGGCATATGCAGCGTGAATCAGTGAATCAGTGTGAGTCTCTTCAATAACGAGTTTAGTGAAAAAAGTGAACTTATTCCAGCGCTGGCTGTGGGTACTAAATTTTAGTTTGAAGGGACGAAAGGGTAATCAAAAGTGAACAAATGACAGAATAACCCCTAGAAAAACCTGCTTTCACAGATTCAGAGCAAGTAATATGTTTTTGAGGTACGAGCACTTTTAGGTTTTGTATTTATTAGGGAAGACGCTTGTTTGTCTTCTGTTCTGTGTTGTGCTGTATAAAACAGTTCTTTCTACCACAGCGTGCCATTGCACAGAAAGAAGGTCTCGATGGGATGGTTCTTGCTGGAAATTGCGTTTGCTACACTAATGGAAAAAAGAATGGTAAGAAATGGCTGAGAATAGACGTCGCACTCTAAGGTAAGTAAGCAATGACAGATAACCCTAATCGGCAAGCCTAACCAAAAGTCGAGTAATTCAGATTGACTGGTTATAATATTTTTAAAAATGGAAAGTCTATTTTGGTCGTGCAAATTTGCAATGGTGGATTTAGTTGAGATCTGAACAAAATCACCATGATAAGTGTGCGCCTTGTCTTTCAAAGCAAGAAATACTTGAATAGTCATTGTCTAGAGATTGTGACAGTCGTGCATTACGGAAGAAAAATGCTTCACTCGAGAAGACTTCCAGTGATAACTGATATTATTATCGTCATTAGTAAAATCATTATGATTATCCATTCGGCGACTGATGACTGGAATAAGAAATGTCACGATAGTGGCATTGCATCGCTCAGCGGCGCTAGATCAAAGCTTTTCATTATACTTTCAGGACTACCATTCGCTTAAATTCTGTCTGTCAATCCCACTCAATACATCTTGGTGTTAGAAGTCTGCCGACGCATATCTAGTTAGCACATCCCCAACTATCTGACGTAAAGTTGATCACTCTTTCATATCACTGCTATCCTCCTCTCCATGTATTCACAGATAAATCCAAAGTCATATTAGAACAGAGCCGAATTATTGGGGGTATGTTCTTGATACCAATGCGGTGCAACAATAGGACCAGTAGAATGAGCTTATTAATGAAGGTTTTAGGTCCCACGCACGATTGCTCAAATGGGACATTTTTCAAATGGGGCCAGGATTAGAGTGATAATTACTGTACATCATTTTTTTCATTGTTTGATAATAAATTCCAAAATTAATCGAAACTTCCACCCAAGCGGATTGTTGAGACGTCGTTCACCAAGGTATGAAGCATGATCCGCATCACATGGGCACATCGTACACACAGCGGTTGTGCATTGCCCCTAAACATGCGGTGAGGTGTAATTTTTCCAGGTCTAGTGCAAGCCAAATTATTCTGATGTGTTCGGGAATACTTTGGAAAGTGTTATTTGTATGCGTTCCATCTTTTACTTTTGTGGTGGAGATTTATTTATTTATTCTTATGAACATCAGTACTATCTCGAGGTCTTCGTTGTTCTGGAAGAGGCTGCAATTGGCAATTGTTTACTTCAATGCTCTTGTTATCCACTGGGGATTCTTATTGCGGCGTTTTGTTTTGCTAATTAGTTTCTTTCACATTTTTCCAAACGACTGACACTGCAGCATTCACTCTTGATTTACCAAGTCATATATGAATACTTGACATAACTGATTTGGTAAACCCTTGCAATATTTCTGGCAACAAAAGCCGGCCTGGCATAAACCAAGCAACCCGACATTCATTTCGAATCTTGCATCCCTCGCAGAACTGGATGCTTTTTTGTGGTTTTTGGCGACGTTAAGAAAATGGTAACAATTGCTTGATTTGTTTTATCTACACGCTGAAAGCAGTTGAGCCGAGGAGTAGATCTTTGCTGTTCAGGACGATCAACAAAAGTTTTGAATTTTTTCATATACTGAGAAACACGGTAGAACTTACGTCTTCCCGGTTGATTTGAGATACACCCAAACGTGATATGAATACGCTTTTCAAATAATACCGACTTGGGGGAGGACAAGCTATCTTGGGAATAAGCTTTAATCCCAACTTAGAATCAACTTTACCGAGATCAAAAACCCACCGCGATTAGTCACTTTCTAGTTTGATTGGTTCAATTTTGCCACTGTTGAATCTCCGGGATACTGCGCATTCTCGCCTGCGCGACCAGCTATACCGTGGTTACAACGACAGTTTCTGACCGGATACTTTATGTTAAATTCCTTCTCCGTACTTCTGTGGTAATGAGCGTTAGATTTATTTATTAACACCCCCTGATATTTGACCATTTCACGATGGGGTGATTTATGCTGGAAGTATTTATTCTCGGTATCCAACCGGTCTCGGAATTTCTTGAAGACTGCTTGCTTTTTGTCTTTTAACTTATCCCGTGGCTTTGGTTGTTGGTGGTGAATTCTAGACACGTCCGTTAATCATTCTAGCAAACATGGATGACGTGCGTTGAAAATAACGGAAAAATTCATTTGCTTCAAATGGGCTATGAAAGAGACGAATAGCTTTCAACTGTCCGATGCTGCGACATGATCAAATGCGTAGACGGAAGTGTAGGTTGTGAACCGCACGGACTGTGCAGGGCTGAACAACGAAAAACACAAAAATCCTATTGTTATGTGAAAAAATTGCCAAAACATCGCCTGAGTTTAGCTACTAACGTGAAATTTGTAAATACAAGCGTACTTTTATCCTTTCCTATTAGTGCACTCATTCCAAATATTTGAAAGGTCAGCCAAGCGATTGAAAAGATGACTTCCCTGTGGGAAAGAAGAGAAGAATGTTTATGATATAAATGGACATGTCAAGCAGGACTTTGGCTCTGGGCCAAATCACTTCGAATTTTGCTGTTTAAAGTGAAACATTTTGAGGTCTGATATTTTTAGTGGAATGAAGATGGGGGACGGGGAAATCGGAAAGCCTGACCACCATTTTAGTATCGCTTCTAAAGACTACGGGACTTTCACGCAGATTTCCATTTTGGGATAGTTTCTAACATTCTCTGCAGACGAAATAGTTTCAGTTAGAAGGATACGTTGTAGGCGAAGAAGCAACCAGCCGAATAGAAACAACTCATCAATGGAGTGCCAGGTGAATCGCCTGGAGACATTGGTCGCGATTACGTAAGTGATGATCTCTTTGTACTAACCAAACAGAACGTCAATGTGATTTGCAGAATTTTCTCAGTTTGTCCTATTGTTCAGGTATAAGGTTTTGGAAAAATACTGCGAAATTCACGAGGCGTTCAAGTTTATTTAATAAGAAGAGCACCTAATTAGCAGTAACCCTATACTCAGGAGTCATGCACAAACAGGAAAAGTTATTGCAGATCGAAGGTCATTTTATGTTTTCACATCGAAAGTTGGATACCGCGGTCCGCGGTCAAAGCAGACGAAATTTTGCTTCGTTTGTCAATCGTGTAATCCGTTGAGATATTGGGGTCATGGAAATCAGACGGAAATCAAACAGATACCTTTTATTTTTTCTCGGGGTCCTGCATAGCCAATTGATTTGACTGTGAAACTATTAAGAAACACGGAATGTTGAACAGCTAACTCATCCCTGATGGGAAGCATTATGAGTGTAGGTTCACCGTGCCCTGACTCGGATTCGCACTCAGGACTAGCGATTTTGTCATTCTTGTTTTATAGCCACCCGGCTGTCAATTGAGGTACAGCAATCATCTGATAGACAGTTTGAATGAGCTACTGAATAACTCATCTGCATCCACAGAATGTTCTGTGATCCTGTCAACTCCAATAATACAGTGCTGTCTCTAGAGCCGTTAGTTAGGGTACTTATTAAATTCTTTCCTAAGTTGATAATAACTCCTGATCAGAGAGATGGACATTCATCTGTACATAAAACAAATGCAAGTCATCAGAAGTTAGAAGACTTTGAAAATTAGCAGGATAAATTACTCGTGCACTAATCATTCAAATCCTGAAGCAAATATTTTTACCGTTTTTCCTCTATTCTTTATTATTGTCATTTACTGAGCATCAATGCTGTGCAATTTCTACATGCCTGATATTTCCGTACGGCAATATTACCATCAATGACGAGAAGTCTAAATTTCCCTGGTCAAGTGGAATTCAATATTATCACATTGGAAAGCAGAATCACTAGTGAATGGTTTTTGGACAAATTTCTGGAATGCTCTATACTTTTTTCATGCAAATTATAATGATTAGAATAAAAATGGCGGGAGTTTGAATGTCTTCTTCCCACTCACGGTTTTCCGCTTCCAGAGTTTTGATACTAACAATAGATCGGACATTCCTTCCCCTCAGAATGCAGTCGTTTTCAAAACACAACGCCGCCAATCTCAAGGTAGTTGATATTACTTCATCACTGGGTTCAAGAAAGCTTGTAATTGGTGGTTCTGTTTCGATTGGCTAATACTCTTGACCCACATGCAGTAGTTTAGAAAGTACGAAACCAAGTCTTTCGAACCGGGCGGAATCGCGTCATGAAATGCTTCTAGTACATCGCATAGGTCACTGGCAGTCTGAAACGGCCTAGCAGGCTCAGCAATACAAGGATCATACGAGGAATCTCTGCAAAACCGGTAACTGTTTACATGGAGCGACAGTATTCTGCTGGAAGAAGTTTTGGCTATCATTAAAACTTACCGAAAGCCTTGGGGTGCACCAGGATTCTGTAACCGTTGAGAGTTCACTGTGTTTATTTGGTTTGAAAGTTTATCCTACCCGAAGTAATCATTCCGATGAAATAGGTATTCATTCGGAAAGACAGGAATTTTTGCATTCAAACTGGATGGGCAAAACACTCTTAGTCACAGTATTTCTAGTCCTCGATTTTTGATAACCAGAAGACTGATGCTGTGTCCGAGATGTCCGCAATTGTTTAGTCATCGGCCGTAAGAGTAAAACTGAAAATCCATGTCAATCCAAGTGAGATCGCATGCAGGAGGTACAAATAAAATGCACAGGTAAATGCATGTGACTCGTTCAATTTATGTAAAACTCCAGGAATCATCAGGCGATCGCCACATTTAGCTGACTGGCCGAGTTTGAGGGATATGTGAGCTTACCTTACATGTGTTTATGTGATATCGATCAGTGATGATAATCAGTAAACATAATAGGCTGGATTAAAACTGGCTTTCACAATCTATCTAACATTTTGGCGGAGTCAAAACAATAAAATGGTACTACTGGCCCAAATGCCGGTCAAATCGTAGGTTAATTAAAGCCATTCACCTGTAAAACACTTATAATGTTTCTTGTCATTTTAATTTCACCTATCATTGCCTTAAAGATTTCGGAAAGTTGCATCTTTGGAACGTTGCCTAGTCTGGTAAATAAAATTACAACGACAGATCATCAGTTTCTTTTAGATTCAGTAACGGGGTCGAGGGGATTGGGAGGCTGCCCAATTGGGAAATTTTCTGGATAAGAAGAGATTCGAACCACAACATTCATACTGAAATGTTAAAATTTTGACCTGTCATTTATTGTCGGTCCAATAGTTGAAGAAATCCTCACTTTCGTCCACATGCGGATGTAGACGGATATGCATAGAACATGCAAAATTTGTTGCATTCGATTTTGTCTTGGTCAACTATAGCTTACAAGTTCGCGAGTGACAGGGGCCTATAGTGCTTATTCAGTCTATGCAAGGTCACATGATGTGATAAGCAGCCACGTGCCTACAGAGTCCCGCTTGCACAGGGAAAATATCATTGACAGTGAAGACGGTGTAAAAATGGAGTGAAAGATCTATGGAGCTATAAAAATCTTTCACATTGTCTCCAAAATGATCTCCGTTTAATACCACGGGCTTTGCGCTTTCTAATTTGGAGTTGTTTTTTTCACGGTTGCACAGTTGTACACAGAGGAAAGTGGGTACAACACAGATGACACCAAAAATTTCTATTCAGTCATTCACGGTTTACATTTTGTTAGCTGCTACCTGAAATGCTCCGGATTGGTCCGACTGATCGAGGTGACCAGTCAATTTGATATCCCATTGAACGATTTTGTCAGTAATTTGTTTTATCATTTGGCGCCTTCTGTAACCACCAATCAGCCTGGCTAACAATTAGTTACTGTCTCTATTTCAGAATTGACCCGGAAACGAGGAGCTCATAGAAGAGGATAACGGATCGGTTTTTATTTATGGCCTACGCAAAGATCCCTCGTTGTTTTGGCACAGTTTTTAATAAGTGTTTTTTCTCATTGTTTAGATTCCATTGTTACATATTGAAAAAATAATTGGATCCATCGAGTTAATGATTTTGCTAACATTTTTACGATCAGTTGGTTATCTCAAGTTCAAATAAACAAGACTCAACATTTAGGTGAGTGTCAACAGAACGATACCGCAACCGATGGCAAACAAGAAAAACGTACCTTGACCAATTCTGCCATTGATGCAGGGTAATATTAGCAATATAATGGAACTAACTAATTCATCACATGCATGAACGAATGAAGGTTTAAGTAAATGGCTCTACCAATCAATCCACTACTTGTCTATGAATCAGTCATTTCTCTAACAAATCACGGCTATCAAAATGTATCAATCCGAAAAGTTGAACAACTGAGGTTGTTTTAATATTTTAAGAGATTCTTCAAGGGAAACAGTCTTTAGTAAATGCAATCTTAATAGGTCTTATTGCTATAACGGGAAGATCGCAAACCGAACCGAGTTCGATGGTCAGCCGGTCTATTACACGTGTTAATCAGCCCTCTAACTATGCCCACCACAATTGGGAATTATTTACTGGAAAATTGGGCACCGTTTCCCTTTTGGTATCATTCGTTTTATGGCAACAAACTAGATGTCCGGAATTTGACCGTTGAAACACCAATTCAATTTTGCCGTGCAGTGAAAAGATTGTGAAGGAATTGCTACTCCGTTTGTGATTGGGGAAATCGTTGAACGGCTTCAAAAAATGAGTCAAATAAGCTGTGAATTGAACAAAATAATCCAATGTGTTTCTCCCACGACCTGAGGCAAAACGAGCTCTTTCAGCCTTATCCAATCTGTCCGGTTATCCCTGCGAAACAGATCAGCAAATCCGAGCAAAGCCCTGGGCATATCCACTTTTGAGCTTTCATTCTGATTTCAGTTAGCACACTTGAGAATTAGGCTTTTTTGTAAAAGATGCCATTCTTTACAGCTGAGCCGATCATAACGACATATACACTCGAGACAGAGATGGAGGGATGGCGAGAGAGAGAGAGAGAGAGAATCGGACGGGGATAGTCTACACAACACGCTTACCCAAAAATTCAAGTCAAACAACGCAACAAACGAAATAGATTTCTGACATCTTTTGGAAACCAATTGAAAAGATCAGATAAATACAACTTCTACTCCGTTCACACTCTTCACCTCTCCGCTGCAAGCTCCGAGTACAATTTGGTGACAGAAATTTTGACTCAGCTCTCAGGTGGATTGGAGAGAAGCATTTAGCAAATAATTTTAACCACAGGATCTGTTTTTCCAGCTCACCGTGCAAGGAGTTTGGGTTAGTTCGGGCGTGTTTCGCGTCCTCTTATTCATTTCTTTTTATGTGATTGTCGTGCTTACGTCATGAAATACTGACTGACAAAATCTCTTGAATTTATTCCAGTCTCGTAAAGCCAAACCGATTAACTATGAAGTTGTCAAAGGAATCTTTTTTGATCTCGCAGTATGAAATCACCGTACCAAACGGTCAGGAGATTATGAGCACTAAGCGTACGAACAACGGTATTTATACCCACTAAAGTGCGTAGTTTATATAAGATGACGGTCACCGTTTTTTCAATGAGACATAAGGTTTATCGATTAAATCAGGCGTTGTCAAATTTCGCTATCTTAGTTATAATATTCGTAGGCTACTGTTTGTTATCTTCTGAAACACTACGATGCTTGCCTGTTGGTTCAACTCCACTCCAACTTCCAACACACAGGATATCATCGCACCCGGAATCCGATGCTTCAGGTCGGGGCCAAAACAAAAGGTCGGTAATCGTTGAGCTTTTATTTTTCCTAAGATTTGTAGAGCATGACCATTTCACAGTACGAAAAAACCAACTAGATGTGAAAATTACCCGTCTGCTCAGATTGATGCGTCCACTTTTTGACTTACGTGCAGCGAAATCGTATGGACTCAAAATGAACAGGACAAAATATGGCTAGTGTCACTGTACAGAAAACAACCCATCCATTACATCTAGGTTGAAATATAATGTTTGGACAAGAATTGCAAAAATGTTTTAACGTGAATGCAACCTATTGTGGTCGTTTTACTATTCTGGGTTGTGTATTCTTGGACAGCGGAATTCTAGATAAAAGCCGCTGCTTCCTTCTATTCCGTCTGCGTTCACAGTAGCACAAAAAGCTGCTCAAATGAAGCAGACCAGCCACGTCCTATACCCTTAGTCCCATTGTTATTATATCCATCAAGACTAAGGATGTCCATTTTTCAAGCATTAGGAGGGATCTAATGGTTGTGGATACGTCTAATGTGTAAAATTGCCGTTACCGAACTAAATATCAACATTAAATACCATATATTATTATCCATGTACTTCGCTGATTTGTTGGCGACGAACCTCCTTTAGAAATGATGTGGTCTCTTGATGAACTGAGACAGAGGAAAAATCTGCACTCATCTTAGGTTTTTTAAGGTTTATTATTTACTCCCTCTCTGAGGCGATCGCGAAACTCTCTGACCGTAACTTGGCTCAGACGTACGCAGTGACATCTCTCACGCGTTGCGCACGCATCTGCCTTTCCAGCTGAGCCGAAAGGTCACAGCGTTTTACATTCAGACTATCTGGAAAAGGGAAATAAACGGGTTGGTGGACCTTGTCCCTAACGAACGTATAACATCAGCATCTGTAAAAATGTAAATATTTGTTCGTCGGAAACAAAAGTATTCATGGTTAATTTTTATTCTGCCAAATGCAGAGAAAATAGTAATCGCCCTTGGCAACCGTAACAGAGTTCCTTGGATTCATTGAAATCGGGAACATTTTCTGCCTACTATCGGTTGGCCATCCCAGCGACCATTCTTGACTTAAAGATTATATACATTGCTTGGGTGACTTTCTGTGCTGGCTGTAAGACAAAGCTGTAAGACACTTTACCATTCATCCGTAGATTGGAGCACGTGTACTTTTTCTCGCACTAAATGACCAGACAGAGAAACCTTGCAATCTGTGCCCACTTGAATTTGCACCGCTCGGTACCTTCAGTTTTGGAGTTCTGCGATAATTAAATGAACTGGATCAAAAAATGGCACACCTTTGCCGCTTGATCGTATCTAGATTCAGTTTGAAAAAGTGCCCATAGGAACGCTAATTACAAATGCAAATTTATTATGTTTCAGATCACCAAACAAGGTCCTGGAGCACAACTTCAGAAATGTACTCGTTAACTTGTCTTTAATGCTCTCTCTGTGGAGGGAAATGCAGATGAAGATGTTGGCTTTTATTATCACTGAATTGAACTAAATGTATCCGCGAACCCCTTCAAGTACAAGGTGTAAGGTTAGTTGTTAATGACTCGTCCTAAGCATTACTCCGGTGAAAGATCAGCACATCTGCGGTGAAATCTCACCGATTTCATCAACTGATGATCAGACGGAAAACACCGTTTGAGAATTCCAGTGAAAAAAGATGGACCAAATTAACCCACAGAATGGTCGGTCAGTGAATGTTGATCACACTGGACCATTATATGAGGGTTGATTTTGGCTAATAAACGAATATTTTGCATCTGGCGGACTTGGTTTTTCTCAGTAGTAAGAATGTCCAATCACGGTCGAGAGATAGAATCGACTGCGGACTTATGGTGTGAAGCAAAATCAGACACCTTCCATGCCTTTTGTTCTAAGACACATGAGGGAACATGCAGAGAAAGCACTGAATGGATTTGCGAAATCGCGCTTTCATAGTTGAATTTCTGACCGCAACTCGCTGGTTATGAACAAATCTGTGAAGAAACAGAATTTGCATTTTTCAATGATATAGTGACAGGGCCGATTACTGTAGGTTTGCTTGTGTGCATGTGTGAATGTATAGAAGAAAACAGAAGACGGGACACAAAGGGTGTGAAATATCAACAGGAAATTTTTGAGTGAGTGTGACATTTATGCTAAGATAACCGGAACGCAAAAATCATTTCTGTGCTATGCTTTCTAAAATTCGGATTTAAAAACCGAGCGAGAACTTATCTTTCCGCCAGATCAGAAATGTTACGAGAGGAATCATTTAATATAGATGGTAGATGAAGATGAACACAAATCGAACCGATGGATTTTCCTGATCAGATGAAAACAGACCAAAACAATTTGTCTTGCAGCCTTGAAATAGTTCCCCCCTTTTGTAAGTAGGTATTTTTGACTTTTATGGTTGATAGATTTGGTCTCCAGGAAAACGTGAAGGAGATTTAGGTGAACACCGTTTCATTAGACAGGGTAGTTTTTGACACGGCTTGTAATGAACATGGAGTAGCACCAGATGTGTCACTGGGATAGCCGGATCTAATATAATGATCTTTTAAATTAGCAGATAACCCTTGCACAAGGGCCAAAAGAATGAACGAATAAAAATTTCACTAAACAATGCCTTATTGAAAGGCCAGTAGATAACATCCTTAAGCTGTTCATTATCCTTTGTTTCGCAGACCGGGTTGAAAGTGAACGTTTCAGCAGGAAAATTAAGAAGACAATCCAAACTGTTCGTAGTTCTGCTGCATACCTTCTCATGAAATCTCAAAAATCGATTCCCAATTACAGACGCAGCTGGCGGTGACCAAGCGAATAAAGTTGTGGCGTTTGGCTGGTTCGAATCATCCCACTGCCGGTCACCTTGGCGATGGTCATGGACAGCCTCCTGCAATGTTAGACCGCAGACGCATTATAACTAAAACAAATAAAATAATAAATACTGTTCGAAAGACAAGGTGTTTCTTTGTTTTTGGCCCACGAAACTGCTAGCATAAGGATGGTGTCATACTTTAAAGAATCCGGTTGCTTAGGTCCCGAATGAATTTAGAAATGAGACATATAACGTGCTGGAAAAATAGAAAATTCATTTGTGGTTCATGTGCACCCATCCAAATCGTCTATTTACATGACAGGACGACGGATGTGTTCTGAGATTTGGCGGTTCTAAGTATCAGTTTACACTCGATTTCTGTGAACGGATGGGTCGAATGATGACAGAATATATGAGGAATTCAAGAATTTCACTTTTTACATGTTTTGAACAGGAGGCAACACAGTTTGACTTCATTTCTGGTTTTCCTTGAGAAAACTATTGAGGAAATACGACTGCAACACAGAAACTCATTCTTCTGCCGGAGCGTCCTTGGATGCACTCCGAAAACTCAAAACTGAATCATTCACTCACATTACTAGCGTTTGTTTATTGTCTGTCAACTTCATCTGACAAAATCCAAGATCTGTGAAACGCTGTTCTGATCAGCAAAAGTTTGAAAAGATTAGCCAGTATAACAGGTACTTAGAAATTCTAATGGGTAAACTCGTTTGTTACTCTTTGCCGATCAACAAAGTTTCATCGAATAAACCAGTAAATTAAACTCAATAGGATTGCTGTGACTTGGCAATGTTTAGTACAGTCTTTGAATTCACTTGTTTCGAGGGGGAAAGAGAAGCTATACATATATGTTAAATAGAATGGAAAATCTACTTACACATTATGCCTCCAAAAGCGGACGCCACGAAGCGGAATCAGACGGCATAGTGCAAAAGTGAATATTCCATTTTGCGTAACATTTGGTTCCATGTACCACCTAAACAACTGAATATTAGTCAAAACGTCCTTCAGATCCTGTTCAGCTGTGCTTTTCGCTGCAGTTGAAAGTGACCGATGAGGCTAGTCCAGTGACTGAAAGCAGGTTAGTGGCGTGTGTCTTTTGAATAGTGGTTCCCGAAATGTTGGATGTTCACTTACGTAATTTTTGTATGAAATTCTTGTCCACTGTAGCTCACAGATAGAGTATCTCTTCAGCGAACGGAAGGTCGTCAGTTCGATTCCTGCCCGTGGCGTCGACTTTTGGAGGCATAATTTGTAAGCGGGTTCCCCATTCTATAATCCTTGAATTCTTGGTAAATTAATCGACAGTAGACAACTAAATATCTTAAGATCTAGTCCGCTGAAATTTCAAAAAGTGATGTGCGTAAGAAAAAAATGTGACGTAACAAGTTTGTGACTTAAAACAATCGTTCGGAAATATCATGTTAGACAAAAACGACTTTGTGTCTAAGAGAGTCGGTCCCTGCTAGTAGACCTCAGTTACAACTCTCCTCCCGATTTTCTAAATTAGTTGTTATCCAGGCTTAGGCCGTTTTTGATTTGCAGTTTTCTGCCTACTGACTGAGTGTAGCAGACGGATGACACATGCATAGTTTCAAGTTCATATAAACTGGCAAGGAGAACTGACTAACACGACCAAGAAGGACGAGTAGCACCATTCCAATTAGTTGGTCATATTTGACAGCAAACTGGCGGGTTGGAAGCAGTGCTTTACAAACTAAAGGGGTTGATATTTGACAAGATAACCATGTTGACTATTTTCTCGATCATCATCTATCACTCTGCGTTGCACGCTGAATTTGAAGTGACCCGGAAGACGTTTAACTTAGAAAAAAGCTAAATTTAAGTCGTTTTTTTATACCCGAGTTTGCACCTGACTGCTGTCGTCAGTGCCAAGTGCCTGAATGGCTATCATAATAACCTTCGCTTTTTGTTCCTTTTCAAGAGTAATCATTCAGGTGTATCTACTGGCTGATGACAGGAACGTTAAGATATTCTGTGAATATTATCCTTATTGTACTGAATGTTCGTCTGCGTGGTTCATGTTTGAATAGGGAGTCCATGGTAGTTCTGCGGCGAAGTTGCTTTTTTGGTAGGGTGAAGATCAGCGATTTCCTATCCTATTTTGGATAAGAAATAACTGAATGGATTTTCCATTCTACACGATAGTTTTCGATCGATAAAAGAGTCACCAAATCTGCAGTCTTACGCATCTGTTTTTTAAATGCACTTATTTTCCAGATGCATGAGTGCAATAAGACTGCTGAGAATAAGATGCAAACGTCGCTGTCCCTGTTCAGAATGGTCCAAAGTACCTCTCATTTGCTAGGACCTAACTGAACTAATTTGAAAAAAATAGAAAAAAATTGGTGCACCGTTGTCCCATCCTGTCACACGACGAACAGTAGTGACTTTGTATAACTCTGTGATACTGACACTACCAAAATTGACGAGTTCATGAAGGTCAAATTCCTCAACTGGTTGGAAGGTGCGTTGGTTGTGCACTTTTTGACAGTACAGAATACTCCATGGATGAGCATGTCACGAAGGAATCCGTGTCGAGTTTCTTTATTTTTATCCTCAAAAGAGCTTTTTTCAGTGTTAGAATTTTGTAATTCAAAACCGCGTGTTAACAGACAGTCGCTGGCTCTCAGATCTGATGATTCCTAAGAATACATCTTTTTATGATTTGCGTAAGTTTTGAAAACTTTAGTTGTCTTGGAGGGATTTTGAAAACAGACTAGATATGATAGTCACATAGGTAAAGGAAACTTAGTTTATTTTGTGCATCAAAATATCCACTTACGTTCATCGCCGCAAACTAGACACAGACAAACACTCATACTCTTTAAGATTAAGTACTCTGAGATATTGTAGGAACAACCCTCGATTGGAAATTAGGCGGGTAAACATCCATTGTGACGAGCAGCAACCAGCCTGATTATAATTATTAGATTATTCTGGTCGGTCACTTTCTAGTGAAAATAAACAGCACAGAAAAACAGAATTCACAAGTCGTGTGGGTACAACTTTGCTTTTGGATAGCCTGAACAACCCATTGTCACAAAGCACTAAATCCAGAAATAACTAATGCAATTTCCCAGAACCACGATTTCTGGTATTCCACATTTGACAATTACTGAAGAGATCGGTATGGAATATTACTTTCTCAGTTAGATTCGAATACGCGCACGGATATCACCAACGCTTCACTATCCCGTGTTCTGCATGGTGAGCTTTTCAGACACACCATCCACGGATTCTTCTAGTTGTTGCACACTAATTCTCAGGCAGCACATGTCCACTAATTCGAAATGTCGGATCAGTTTAGTTCAGTTCGTGGAACCACTGACCTGACATTGATCCTGTTTAATACTTTGCAGTACTGAATGAGAGTGAAAAAGAAATTCTAAGATTATAGTTTAGAACTATAGAGTAGAAAAATCCAAGTGTATGACCACCACTGAATGCAGCACTTAGTTTCATCGCCCAAATTCCCTAATCACGACATTGCGGGGATTTCTTGGGCTACGTCTTGGTAACCTGGCTCGACTTAATGCGAGCAGTTCACTGATTAACATTTTCATACATTTTCGTCACTTGATAGACTGTAAGATGTTGGGTGAATAACGGGAAAGTCCCACCGAAGTAGTGCCTTTGCGGCGAACTGTGCACGATCATTGAAGTACTATGACGCCGTCTGAGCAGACAACTAATTGCCGGCGAATAAAGTGATCACATGATTTCATATCTATTCAGAGTCTACGGGTGTGCAAAAATGATCAGGCTACTCTTAAAACACAAATTTTTCTGGCATCTAAAAGAAATGAATGACCTCTGGACCGTAAACAAATGCTCAACTGCATTGTCTCCCATTCATTCTCATTGTCTAACTAGTATACGGGGACTAATTTGTCGTTGATCTTTATTCCATTTGTCTGATTTGTACGAAACGTCCTCTCCTGATTCTTCGGAATCTTCGATCGGGGATAGGTAGAGCCACAGTAACCGTCTATTGTTGAATGGGCTCACTTTGTCCAGTGGGCAGGAACAGGTTTCAACTTTTCCATTAATAAAGTATTTACAAAATATTCCTATTCACAAATGTTCCAAAGACTATTTTTTTCCAGAAGTGGGTATAGTTTGTTGACGATGCGTGGTACTACATTCAGTTGCCAAAGATTTGGTAATTGGAGGGTGTTGCTTACGTTGGTGGGAAGTTTTAGGCATTAAAACTCAGAAGTGTTGGAACACATATTTACTCGTGTTCTGAGGGACCTCGAAGACAAATTTCAGTGAAAAGTACTTATCCAAGCATTATTGCTGTTTGCAGATAAGAAATCTCCGTCGATATTCCTTGAAAGCACCTTGAAAGTGTATCGAAATTCTTCAAACTTCATTTTCCTTCTGCAACGTACGCCGGATTTCTGATGACAGCCGAAAAGTCTTTTGTAAGGTTTATTTCAGAAATTTGTATAGGTAACTTCCAGCAACCTAATGTTCCAGGCATGATGCTACCAACGGAAAGCTTAATTAGGTGCTACCTTGTGGAAAATACATCTTTTCACCGATTTTATGCAACAGTTGGCCATAAGAATTTAGTAATTTTTATGAACATGCCACGTGACACAAATCAAACCTGAAATCTGATGAACAGCCCTTGATTAATAACACCAAATGCACCTGAACATTCCACACGGGATGCAGGACATGTCACATCAACCGACCAACGGATATCCGTTTGTAGCTATTCGAAGTTGAATTTCAATGTCAGTGACAGTTTCACTCTGAACTAACATGTATTAAGTCACTCATGTGTTATACACGTACTGGAATTTCAGAAGAAAAAAAAATTCCGCAACTTACATTCGTGTTCTTTGAATCTGCTGCAAGATAAAAAGCCATACTGCGGTTAATCAAACCTTAAAGTTCTACTTTATTTTCAGTCGATTGTGAATAACTAATGGAAATCAGATAAAGTGACCAGATAAAGCGGATCATTATTACATAGGAAGTCGAGTATGAAATTAACTCCTCGCGGTACTCGAATCTTTTGGAATTTGATTAACCTTACTGAAACGCCGAATTCGGTCAAATTAGGGTCAGCCACTCCGGTGGATGACTAATAACGTCTCAGAAATGAGTACGGATAGGTAAATTTTATTTCATCCTCCTCGCTTTCTCACACACACACGCACCTTGATGACTGGGTGAGGTGAAACCAATCTAAGTTTGACCACTAACGGTCGATGTGTTGATGGAACAAATGCTGCCTTCTATCCAAGTTGATAATTGTCTTCCAGTATGATAAGACTCTATTTACCCCAAACGTTGGCCATGTGTTTGCCTATTTGTCTTTATTTTAAATCAGATTATGGGGATTCATTCAAACGACCAACGGAGTTTATGCCGCAAGCCACGTTTAATCAAACTAGATTAAACGGCGTAAATTTTGGGTAACGACTTCATCGAGATATCCCATGGCTCCTATTTGAATTTACTTCGGGAAGAGTAAAAAACTTGGGAGTGCGAATAACTTTCAAGATCTGGTTTGCGCGAGCAAGTTTGTGTGTGAATGTGTTTGTGTAAGGTTGTGTGCACTTGTATGTTTGTGTGATCACTTGCACAAGAAGAAGCAATGGCCCAGATTTATGCGATTCAGTAAAATTTAATCCTTACTTTCAACGCCTACGTCTAACGGGCTATTTTCTCCCATTCTTCGGAAACGATTCACTTGTGAACGCAAGAAAAACTTTGTGCATGTCAATCATTTGGTTGGAAAATGAAAGTAAACTCTCCGTTTGATGGTAGCTATTTTTCGTGATTTTCAATTTTTTTCGCTCACGGACAGCTAGAAAACAAAAAAGAATGCTGTTTTTTAATTTGGAATAGTGTATTCCTCATCTTGTCATAATACAGGGAGAAAAACCAGGTTAGGGAATCAATATGATTAGTGGTGAAAGATGGTGGAGTAAGTGATAATTCGGTGATGATTCGGTCTAGGTGAGAAACATTTGATTCTCGATGGACGTTTTTTGTTTGAGTGATATTTTGAAAGATACTTGGGTGTGAGTATGAAAACCTACTGTAAAAATATTTTACACATAAGGATTTCGGTTGCAGTGTCTGGTGGATAGTTCTTTCAGTGGAACAAAAAATGATAAACAGAACTCGGCAAACTGTTCCAAATACCTTCTTTAGTAAATTAGCCAGAATCCTACAGGCATAAGAGTAAAGGGAAGGGAAGGAAAGCATTCGTGAACTTTGAAATGCTGTAATAATTTACTACGGCAACGTATCGTTCTGATTTGCCCCACTTAGTTAGGAATGTGAGATCATCATCTGGGGTTTACCGACAGTGATTCTCCAGTGGTTGGCAAAATCTATCGTAATGCGTTTCTTTGATGGCGGACAGAAGAACCGATTGGAAAATGAGAAAATAAATTTGAAGATTATGGACTAATTGCGATTTTAACTGTAAATCGAAAACAAATTGCTGGAAAATTTGAGGAAATTGTGCACTTCACAAGTAGGCCGAGGAGTCAACATCGTCAATGAACCTATGTGAGTGATCAGCAAAACTACTCTACAGAGTGGGTGATATAGGTGGAAAGTGAATAAAAGGAAACATCGGCTCTTTGGAATGATTTATGAACTGCGAGAATATTTGTTTTGGGCCAGTCTTATTCACAGATCTCTTTTGGTGAATCGGTCAGGCAATCTTGGCGATAACAGTTTGGGACAATAGAATAATTCCGGATTGCGAAGGGGTAGTGCCCAATGAACGATGTCAGAAATGAAAAATATATAAAAGCACGTTCCACAGATTTGTCGAACATGTCCAAGAATTTGGTCAGATGGTGAACAAGAGAGGAGGAGATATCTAAGCTGGCCTTTTTTGGTGCGTAAGAAACCGAATAGATTAATCCGGATCAACAGCAGTGGAACTTAGACGTTTAGAGATAACTATTAAAAGCAGTGTAATACAGGTAAATGTTACTTGTCAAGTTTAACAATGATGACAGTTGCAATCGGCCATTGGTTGTCAAGAATAGAAGAAAGCTGTGCTACCAAAGAAAGGCGTTCATCAGAGAAATACCTATCCGTTTTAGAATGGGTAAAGATAGTCCGTTAAACTGGCATTTAGTTTAGTCGCTCGAGGCGTTTAAACTACCTGCTGCCTGAATATTAGCAATCTGCTTGGCTTTAACCGAGAATCCAAAGGGCTGAACAGCCACTAGATGGACACAAGAATTTGCGGCCTACACATTGAAACGCTTACAGAACCCGAGTTAATTGCTTGATTCGTCTGATATCATAGCTGCATAGGAGTTGATTTTTGTTACCAAGGTGTGGTACTTGACATTTTGATTATACGTAATTTGTTCGAGTGCTCTCTTCGTCTCCTTAACAAAGTTGCTCCTGAGAAGAAACGTGAGCTTTATAAATTAGAATCATTCTTGTGGGAGGTTCAGGCCAAAAATGTAATCGGATATTTATGACCCTTTTGACATCATTATTTGGTTGCATAAGGGAAAGCCACGAATGCAAAGGGGAAGGGGTTCTTTAAAGAAGGTTGTTTTGACTTCGAATCACAGTTTTAATTTGTTTGCACTTAATCTTCTGAGGAAGAGAATAGATGTTTTGAGATAAACTCTGAGCTTTATAAGGAGCATACACTGATTGGTGATCGAGAGTTTTTCATGTACTCTGAGGGAGGAGGGGGATTATTGGTCATACTTCTGTCAAAAATAGTGCTATCCCTTGTCAGGCAGCTGACAGTCAAATTAGATCAAAGGCCGCAGAGCTTAGGGTCACTGCGATGAAGAGAACATACCATGAAAAAAAAACATTTAAAGTCGCAAGTAGATCACATCAAGAGAAGTAATAGGATAGCCTGTCAGAGGCTCGCTCCAGACTTACCTTGGTACTTCAAAGGACAGAACGGTGTACTGATAAAACTTTGTATAAAAGACCTGCCCAGTGTTAAATTACAAATAGGTTTAAGTCAACTAATGAAATGTCTGACTAATATTATTTAAGTGTCGGCATACATGTGCACAATTTTATCGAAAGTCTGAGATTTTTAGTTTGGAGTATAAATCAGACCTGTGAATTGTTGTTTCGACCAAGGAGATATCAAAATAAAACTGACTGAGCGAATAATTACACAGAATATTCACTAATGGATTGGATTTGTAAGGCCTGATCAAGCCTTACCATTTTATCAGGTTACTCCGAATTAGAGTGCGACCAAACCAGAGTTGAGCTGTTCTTGGTCGGCATTCTGTTGCCAAACGGCTGAAACATTCTATGTATAGACGCACGCATAGAGATGGACTATTCTCACCTAACGGAGAAAACCATTTTGTGTATACGCATAATTTTCCAAAAGTCAGTAACATCGTGGCGTCTGCAGGTTAAGCAATTGATCGACTTCCCGGACAAATTGGATGATCCTTCTCAAGGCCGGTTTTCCAGTTGAATGATCTTTGGTAGTAGTCACAAGCTATCTGTGGATCGTTTGTATGCTTATGTGGGTGGGTGCGCAAAATACTCTATATCTATTTGACTGAATAACCTGTCTTGAGAAGGGCTACCCAAATTACCGAGTAGTCGGCAAATTGCTCTGCCCAACGACATTGCTGTGTTAAAAGGCTGTGAAAAATCACTTGCATATAAATACCACATGTTCAATGACCTTTTCGCCATGCTCCAAACCTCGTCCGATCCGGACCTTATACGAATTTTCGTGTCCAATCTCTATTCTGTCTTCGTTAAGCAGTGACTATTTTTTCACGAATCCCATTCCTCTCTTTATTTTTGCCACAAACCGTGCACATCTGTCGGACGGAAATACGCAATTTGTGGTCGGTCCGTCAAGGATAGTATTAACTGTTGGCTGCTCTCCCTCACTTAGTTTTTAAAGTGTAGCGTGAATTATGACAGCCACGGTATGTGCCTCTCGACCTTGGACAGAATGCACTCTGTACTGCTGTCTTGACGACTGACAATGATGACATGTTAGCAGATATGCGGCATTTTTAACAAATGTAAAATTAGTAATCTAAACTGTCATTCCAAATGATAGTAGTCGACAGAACATGTAATTTTGATTCTACAACGAATAGCGCAGTGATTTTTGTTGCAGGGGCTGAAAACGGTACGGTAAACCCTGATTAGAAATTGTCCATTCAAAATCGTAGTTACCTGCAGTAGGCGGAATGATTACCAGGTACGGAGCTGATAGATAGTCGTTAGGTTTTGACACGTAAGTTTATTAAAAATACAAACGGATCTTTGTATGTACGAACGGCAATAGCGGAATCGAAACCATAGTCTATGGGTGCAATGCGAATTTGCCGATTTCAGAAACCTCGCATTTAGTCTGTGTTTATGAATAACGTGATTCTCGGAAGAGGGGTTGAGAAATATAATGAATCAAAACTAACTGCATCATTTACTAACTTGCTGTCTGCTGACAAAGTAAAAATTAAATGTTAAGTGAATGGGATTCAGAGAGAGCAAAGTGTTGGAGAAAAATGATATGGTATTGGAGATATTGAAAGAAGAGGGGAGCAGTTGACAGAACATAGGCTAACTGTGAGTCACTGATTAGTTTGATAACCTAGCATTGAACCCGGATAATTGCAATCTGCTGTCTCGTTGTCCACGTCCTAGTCTACCATGTGGCTTAATATTCACTTCACTTTTGCATCATTTTTAGTCGGATGCTTTTACTGACAGAAAGAACTTCAGCAAAGTGGTCTCGGATAGTTTGTACAGAAACGTTTTGTACTACTTTATTCAACATAAGAATGGGAAAATAGACGAAAGTTGTTTCCGGAATACAACATGCAAAAGAGAGACTCGTTTTGGCTCTGTAGAGGTTGGGTAAATGACTAATTAAAATAACCTTTAAGAGAAACGGGATAATGACCATTTCAGATACTTTCAAAGTGAGGTCAGTTGTATAGATAGATTGGGTGTTAGAAGGATGACAATGAAGCTAGGAAGAGTGAGTAGGTGGTAACTAACTTCTTGTTGAAAATTTAGGCAAAATAATTTTATGAAGCGCTATAGATTACACTAATGATAATTGACGTGCATAGTTCAATTAATCGCGGTCTATGTGGGTTATTGAGGGTACAAAGGACGAGTAAACTAGAAGAAAGTTAGAATAGTGTTGCAGAAAAAGAAATCATTTAATATTAACTCGCACTTGCTTTCTTGGTTCATTCCGGAGCAGACAGATCTTAGTTCAGTAGCTAAGGGGACATAAAATTTTGAATCTGCAGTGACCAAAAAGAAAAATCCTATTAATAAAAATGTGATCAATGCCTATGTGGTATTTCTTGAAAAACATTTAAATAAGTTTACCAGAACGCTTCTCAGGATCGAAATAAAGTGACCGTTATCTTTGAGCACATTCGAAAGAGAAGTTTATCTGATACCCATCAAAGTCAGTAAACCACATTCAAATGGAGTTTGATGGTTTTCTGATTGCAAACAATAAACCGAACTAGAAATGTTTGATTAATTTTGCTTCAGATGAACATCATATCCAAACTGAGGGATTAGAGAATAACTAAAATGGTTTCAACAATGAAAACTTGCCTTCTTATTTTTGCTCTTTTAACGACAACGGAAGCCGAGGGTACAACTTAACACAGAAAGGAAAGTAAGCAGATGTTTGCTGGTCACAAAATTAGTATGGTGGTCTGTCAAGCTTTGGCAGGAGAAAACCTTGGTAACGACCTGCTCCATATTTTTCTCGAAGACCGGAGACACATTTGACCCAATCGTGAAGATCTGAGAAGCCTCGTGAGTCCATCCCGCTGCAGTGTCCGCTGAGTCCATTGTAAACAACTTGGCAAATATTCTGGTGCACTGACCTCAGAATTGAAGACTGTGAAGTGAACGCAATACTCATGTTAATCGGAGTTTGTTTGTTGCATGCAAGTTGAAATTGCAATAAGCCTTGGAGCTTTGACATGTTACCATGGTAGTTTTCAAGTGAAGGTTCAACATACCAAATAGGTTTTGAACTTATACAAATGACTAAATAAGAACATTTAGGAAGACTAATTTGACGAATGCAAATGGACTAAACTGCATTGTGAAATACTCAGTGGAGTTAAAAATATTCAAATTGTCAGATGAAGACATTAATTAAAAATGCAATTCGAATTAGTTGGAAATTAATAGCCCACTTGTTTCCGAACAGTTGCTTATTGATGTTGAGATTTGAAATTTGCTTAGACCAGGAGGGTGCGAGCATTGAAAACCCGTCGTCACTACTGAACGTGGCCATTCACATATGTGATCAGGTTGGCCTGTTCATATTTCTAGTGGCTTAAGGTTCAATTAATACGTCCTAATGTGGATGTCCCGCGTATGCCGGCTTTCGGTAAGCCACTGATGGGACTGTTTGGACGCAGCAGCAGTTACGGAACGTTTTGCTTTTGTCTTGTTTTAAAGTTCAACAGATAAGCTCGAAGTGCAACCTTTTTGTCATATTCCGACTATTTTGCTAACACTTCGTTCGGTAAAATTTTGGATATACTTGCAAGTAACCAACGAACCAGTATGAGTCGAACACCATTGATACTAGATTATTTGGAGTAGATCCTAGCAGCCTATGGTTTGTTAACATGTCACGACAAAGAACCCTTCCTCATCCATATGGTTTGTATTCCACATATATTCGTTGACAAGCTGCGTGACTTTAACAATGGACACTCTCTCTCTGAGGAGAGTCAACACTGCGAACAACATTACCGGCCATGGTTTTGTGACCACGTTTAGTGATGAGAAAACTATTGTAACATCCCGATGATTCATCGTGGACCATCAGCAAATTTAGAATGATACTTCTATGGGTTTGGACGACCAGCTGGATGGCTACATCGCATGAACACTCGATCGTTCTTGGCTATAAAGCATCCGTTTAGTTTGCGAGTCGGTCTGCAGCAGAAGTTGGAGCTGCCACATTAAACCATACCATGGAATGGTGGAAAATTTTCGGGAAATTAATGGTTTCAGACTATATTTGGAAACATTGCAAGCGCGGTGTTTGAAGTGACTTTTCATATTTGTACCAAATCAATGTTGGCAAATCGCTTGGAAGATCAAATGTTTCTTTGCGTTTGGATGAGTCATCCCATACAAATGACAATATGATGCTGTACTCAAAGCTAAAAAGACGTTTCAGAGCTGATTATTTGATTTGGAGGTTTTAGCAACAAAAATCAAACTGGACATCAGCTAGAAATGACCAGTTTGACTGCAATTGAAACGTTGAAACTACAATGTAGTTAATCAAAAATCGTGGAAATATGTTAGACACATGAGAAAGGATGTGCAGGAAACTCACCAGGGTCTTATCCAAGTCTTATCAACACAAGTGCAGTGAATTGCAAATCTTAAATAAATAAATTACCATTAAAAAACTAGAAAATTCCTCCCTGAGAACAGAATGAAGCATTGCAAATCGACGTCATTTGGAAATTCTTATTTCTCGCTCCGGCTGACTCAAGAAAGGAAAACCAAATTAGTTAGACAAGGAGATTCATCCTTACCTCAGAATTCATAATTCGATGGTCAAATGATCCGCGGACTAATTTAAGTGGACATCAAAAGCAGACATTGTCATCCGGCTTATTGTCAAGCCTATCGATCGGCATAATGACAGCGACTTCGCTCCAGCAGCCATGACCTTTGATCTCCCTGCCGAACAGGACACTTACGTGTCTCGGTTATCCGTACCAATATCAGATTACACGAAAGAAAGGCACAGTGGAACCTTTGCGTTTAGCACTGTGTCCTGTTTTTAGGAATCAGAACGAACTCTGTCGAGTTTTAAGAACTTGAAGGTCTATCGACCACAACATTTAAGTGAAATATCCCTAATCTCCCACTCATTGTCTTGTAGTAGTGCTAGGCTATATTGAAGTGTTGCAGTAATACACGGGGACAATTTGAGCTCATACAAATGGAAAATGCATGGATGCAATTGCACCATATGCTATAGTTTTTATGCGTTGATTTTTCTTTGCTCTTCAAAAGTCTACAGTTCGGTTATTTCCGGCTTATTTCTAGAACAGTAGTTTAAAGTCACCTAATTTTAAGTGTGAAGGCAGGCGCGGACCATTGCTTACGAATATCGAAAACGCTGCAACCTAAACCATTTAAGCCACATTGCAACGGCAATGTCTGAGGCCAGTGTGTCGTGCCATTAATAATTGGATCTGCAAATTCTATGGAACAAATCTGCTGATACCAAAAATGACTGGATGTAAATCACTTGCTTATTGGTTTCGAATGCTCCTCTTCATCCGACACGATGGTACCGTTCCCAGGAATACACGGTCTTATAAAAGAACCTTAATCATGGTCAACAAAGATGGACAGAATGGGGTTCGCAGTGTATGAAAAAGTCGATGCCCCAGGTGATGCCTTTATGCATATGCTTGTTCAAATGTCAGTAACACAGCATTGTTGGTAGGAAGCGCATTTGGACACCTTTTGGCCACTTATTGAAATCTGTCTTGTGTCGCGAAACCATTGCAAGAATTTTCTAAAAGTCACCACAACTAGTCCCTGAAATGCAAACGTTAATGAAGTGCTATTTGTATCGTTATTTATGCTGAATATACAGTGAGTTCTTTTGAACGAAAACCACAAATAGTACATGGTGGAAGGTTCAGACCTTACAAAACATCATCCAGTATATGAAACGTTTGCTGTAAGCAGCATATTAAAAACGTGACTTTAGAAATTCATTTAAATGTCCTTTGTTTTTGGCATTTTTACAAACCACTGGATGTTTTTTCGTGATTTGTTTTACAGCCTAGAATGTTATCATTGGCTCAGGACGCGGGAAGTAATTGGTCAACGTTCTTAGCTGGTTTTGCAATTATAAATTTTTAAACCAACATTTGTGATGAATCAATTCTTGTCTGATGTGGGATTTGTTCACCCGGTGCTCGACGATCTTTTTGGAAATGTCGCATACAATTTTCTGTTCACTCCTGATAACTCATTTAGAATAGAGGCACTTTGGTTTCAAGGGTTAATTAGGCATCGCAGATTCTTTGTAATTGTCGAGCCACACACTCAAGTCCATTATGGTGTTGTAGAAATCGTTAAAAACAGTCCATATACACCTCGTTATTTATGAAATGTCCGCTACTTGATTACATGCTGACATCTGAGGTCGATTTGATCTTGAGAACATTCCAATGCAATTAGCTTGAAGTGACAGCATTAATATGCAGCATTCGCTGCGACTGCTGTTTTCTAGGATAATGCAAGACCCACCTGAAATATGCAGACGCTGAAAAATCAACGTGATCCGAAACATCCAGAGCTTATCAGCGAGCATCAACACTTACATAATTTAGCTAGTAAGACTGTTTACCGACTTAGCCCTACACAGCTTCTGCACCCGAAGAAAAATTGCATAGCGTTTTTGTTCCACCAATCTAAATAGTGATGACCAGATTCTTTGGGACATTTCCAAGTCAAGCCGCTTCAGTCGAGCAACCCTAGCAACGGGACCAAAACGATAGCTGGTCCGATCATTGAATTCTTTGTAGCAATAAACAGAAAAGGAAACGGTCGAACTGGTCATAAAGACAGAGGAAAACTTATAATTGCTACGTTTGGAGACATGAATTCATGCACCGATCGAATAGAACAATGTGCTAACTACGTGGCTTGAAGATGTTATTCTCAGCAATCTGGCACGTATCCGTGAAATAAGGACAATGGACAATGGTTTTTTCTTTTGGAAGAGGTTGTTTTCCTTTGTGCCTGTAGACAACCCTATTGGATGAAATGTTGAGTGTTGAAGCTGGCTGATAAGCCAGTGGTATTCCCGATCATGTTGGCGTTTCTGCTCATGTATATTTCAAGTCGATTCTGCAACATCCTCGCAGATAGCTTCCCACTTTTTGCCACAGATGAACTTGTTAGAGTGCCGTTTAAAACCGGTTTTCTTTCGATTTTTATTTCCGTATTAAGTATTTCCATTACGATTTTAAAACATTTTTCTCTAGAGCCAGTTTAAAGACATCTGTTCACTGTATCAATTTTCCTCGGGATAATTTGTTTAGAATCATTTAGTTAGACATGAACATCGTATACGACAGGGTGATAATTCTATCTTGCTGTTGACCCACTTCACATTCTCAATTCCCATTCCAATCAATACAAACTGACCGAGGATTTGGCAGTTAGATTAGCTGAATAATATAAGACTCGTAATACTACTAAGATATATACGCATAGATATAATCGCAATTGACAACGTGTGTGGAATAAGAGTAAGGAGAATATTTTACACATAAAACTAGATTTGCTTTTCATCTGTTTGCACAAACAACGCAGTTGGAGAGGATGAACATTTATGAAGTGATGCAACGAGGCAATTCAATTTACACCATTTGCAGATTCGAATGTGTAAATCAGAGCGCACGAGTTTGTTTGTTGTCCATCAACACAGATTCGCTAATCTCATCAGCAAATGGTAGATAAAATAGATGCACTTTGCACAGACAGAAGTCCTTTCTTGTAGTAGTGTTAGTATCAGTAGAAGAAACAACAGTGGTAGTAGTAGTAATACTAACATTAATAGTATTGGCAACAGCTTAGGGGCTTTGAAAGTTTGACCAGCTGTTGGGAACTGGAATGACCCGGGACATTGCATAGCGTAAAACTTACCTAGGTGGTGCAAGGAAGGGGGAAATCTCGGATGTTTTTTCAGAAGTAGTTCAAGTACTGGTAGTATCGATCAGCTGACGGAAATTATTTAATACAATGTCCATATAATATACTACCGGGGCTCTCCGGAAGGTGGTACATGCTTCAGTGAGGAAAAGATTCGGATCGTTAACCTAATGATTCGTCAGTTTTATTTCTTTCCGTATTTCAACCATACACGCGATCTAGAAGTAGGTAAAATGGGAATGACTATTGGGTGACTTTCGTTCTAGCTTATCATCTACAGAATGAAGAGTTGCACGTGCACTGCGAGTTCATCTTAGGCTACATGTTTACACTATATTTGACCGAAAGAAAGCATGTAAACTCCTCTTCCACCCAGGGTTGATTGCATAATGACAGTTCATTAGGTTCTTCAGGAGGAAATGTCACACTTAGCTCGTGAACATGACAATGTTACTTCTCAACGTCTAGAACGTTAACCAATTGAGCGTTGTGATTACCAGTAGGGATCTTTTTTGCCTTTTCATGTTTCACAACCAGTGATTAATAATAGCGTATGCGCCTCTTTTAAGGGCACATATTCAAATCAAGTTTGCTAAGAAACGTTTGACGCCCTGTGACAACGTTTTTGCACCACGAGTAGACACCCCTACTGGTCTTTTCCTTTGAGTGATGAGTTGCACAAAACCAGGACGGTTAATTTGCTATGCATGTGGCTGTCATTTGTATTGACAGTTGATTGAATTATACACCGCAAACGAAATGTTTCCGGTCTGATTCTGGTTCAAGATGTAAACATTTGGGTGAGTAGAGCACAAATATTTGTGTTTTTTCAAACGCCCACTGCGTAATCCTTCCAGACGTATGGAAAACTGGCCATTGTCGGCTTTTGATTGAGTCCGCAAAGGCCTGCAAATTTGAATGCTGATTACTGATTCCGGAAATATCAGTCTGATGATTTGAATATTGTGAGATTCATGTCCAAAAGTTTTATTCATGCATTCACGCCGAGTTACTACGGGCCACAAATCCAAACAATCAAATGGAGACATTTATCGGTGGGATAGTAATATAATTTATGAAGGGAACATGGCTTTTCAAAACTCCATTCGATGAGAAAGAGTGTAAACTGAAGACCACGAGGGAATTATCATGGCCGTCTGTCAACGGTGATAGGCTTCAAAATTTCAGCTTTTATGCAAAGTAGGTGACTTTAGGTTCCAAAACTGTTCCGGTTACTGGAAAGATTACACAAAAATGATAGGTTTACATTCCGCGTCACACTCTACTCAATAATTCATTTAAATAAAATGCCCGTCCAATTAGTGATGTATATTGCACATCGAAAACAGCAAATTTCGAACTTAAAGTTCAACGCCAGGTCAACTGTAAAACTCGACTGGAAAAATGCTTATTTGTTTTATCTTGTTTTTAAAGGTTATTCGACACAGTACACTTTCATCATGCCCTAGCTGCAACTTGAACCGGGGACGCATTTTTCCGGCTGGCCAGTAGACAAATGTTTCGTTGGACAAACAGAGAAAATCAAATGACTGTTCGATAAAAGATGTATTCACCGCTAGGTTTTGATGAAAATCTCATACTCGGCGAGAGAGTCAGAGAGTTAATTAAGTATCTGAAGAGTAAGATAAGCCGGACGAATTTCGTCCAGGTTGTGTGCTCCCCCCTGATATTTGGTTTGGTAGCCTAGTGTAAATTCGGTCAACACCTGTAATTTTGGCAAAGAAATATGTACATTCAAACCCAGGAGAGCAATGCCAAGAATAACTTAGTCCGCTAAATGATGGTCACAGACTACTGTATGACAATCAGAGGATAAAAACCTATGACTAGCAGCTAGTAAAATATACCCAATAATGGCTGAAAGACGAAAAACCTCCATTTATTCCAAAGCAATAGGTAACTTCGGTAGGGATTACTTCAGAACGACTAAGTTAACGATTTATATCAGATTGCGTGACTTTCAAATCACTGGGCAGCTCAATTCTGCAAATTAAATGAACAAAGGTTGGACTGCTCTCTCGTTGTTTGCTTTATAAGAATAACACAAGGTCTGAAACTCAGCAGCGTAATCAGAGAGCAATCCAAACCAGAAACGTTGCGACGACCATTTGCTATTGGCTTCACAAAGCACGTCTAATCCGGAAACGTGTCATATGAACCGCGGTCTAATGACATTATTAGGGATCATTGAATAAAGTCCTGTTCACTTATCCCTACTCGCTATTGATGCATGCAGACTAATTTGGTTACGTTTGGATGGTGCAAGAAATCTGTGAGATTTTAGACCAACCACAGTGGAAAGGTATCACGGGCCCGAAATGTACCGATACATAAAACAAGAATGCTTTCAATAATTAAACTATAAAGTTTTAGAATGCAAACATGACCCATTCTTTTCTCTGGTAACAGAAATTCGTGTCTCGAATTCAAATTGCAGAACGAATTGTCTTGAACATTATTCGTAAACCAGTTGTTATAACTCGATTCTCGTTGCACCCCCTCCATACAAACGTTTAGTTCAATCAAAAATCGGTCGTCAAAACGACAAATTTAGGTTGAGTTTGTAGTATATGCCGCGAAAAATTTGTAGTCGCTTTTCGATTTGCTCACCAAAGAAAAAGTCAAAAGTTAACAAAACCTAAAAATGGTGTTATTCAGTTTGTTGCGCGAATCAAAACTCGGTGGATTTTTTTCGCGTGAAACACATAAATGATCGTTTTTTCCAGTTGAGCAATGAATTCTCGGTATCAAGTAAAAGTTTGCCTAACAGAGAAATTGAGCATCATTATCCGAAGTTATCCACGGCACTAGTTGCTGATTTATATTTTCGTGGTTGCTATTATCAGCGGACTGCGTGAGTTGACACCACCACGTTCGATTTTCATTCAGAATGAAATGAAAAGTTGGTAAAAAACGATTTTTATATCTCATAAATCGCAAATCAGTCTGACAGAAAAAAGGACACTTATTTAGAAACTGACCGTATTTTTCCCATCACCCAGCCTGCTGAGAGTTTGGAAATAAGGAAAGAGAGAAAACGTGTTCGACACACCTGATCAGATTTCATGCTTCAAATCCGAAGCAGAATCAAGTGTTGCCTATCAAGGCACACGCATGCACACGTTCATTTTCGTTCAATTTTTGTGTCCATGAATTTAACAGGTCAGTTTATAATTGACTGCAACTCACATTCCCACAGCAACACATTTCGTTAGCCTGTCATCCTAGCAGTTGCGAGCATTTTATTCGATTGTTTGTTCGTTAATCATGTAATAAGGCAGCGAATTTTTTTATTATTCGAATACAGTTTCGATAGCTGTTACCAAAATATGGTTAGTAAATCCTCCACTTCTGCACAAGCACAAGCATCCCAAGTTTGCATATCCTAGACAATATCAGATTATGGATTTTCATTAGAGAAAGCAAGCCCGTTGGGCAGAAGATGCAACTGAACCTCAATCCATTTCCATACAGAGTGGCGTTGCCTGAGAATTCCTTGTTCTTTAAAGGAATACGACCACAGCAGTCGTTACGTTCTCCACTGCCGTATGAGTTGTCAGCACGACAATTTGCACCTTAAGCAAAGTTATACTGTTCAGGTTCCAAAGTGTAGACATTATGATCGCAAGCAGTGATTTTCAACGGAAGATAAAAGGGGGAAAATGACATTGTTTTGTGGTTGTCTAAGGTTTGGGTTAAAATTGTTTCCAGATGCAGTTGTTGGAAAAATGAGATTGACAATTTAAAGTCTGGTCATTAAATGAAGTTCTGAATTGCACTAGAAAGGCTTGAGTTATGGGCAGTCAGGTTTTTTGATGTATCACACTAGCTAAACTTTAATTGTCAGCAAAGCAGTATAAATTACAGTGATTTTTTGACCTGGAACAAATATTCTTTCACGTGGCGGAAGAGCAGAGTAACACAGTTGAGAATTGTCAAGTTTCGCAATTGTATACATTTCCTGAGAACGATAAGCGGAAATCGTGGACCATAAGGAGAAAATACTCATTTAGCTGGGGAAAAATCAGGAAGGAAGATGAACAGTTCCCGTACGATCCACAAAATACGGTCTCGACGTGAAATCCCGATCGATAATTGGAATCATTGACTGAGGAGGGGGACGTCTCGGGATGAATAATCCAATCCACTTCGACCATCGGTAAGTATCAAAGAGCGACTATTTGGGTAAGTTTCTGGACAACAGTAATCTTACTGACAGGTGTTTTGGATCACCGCCAAGGCTTGTGTGCAAGTAGCTTGGTCTGTACAGAATGTTGGACGCAAATTTGTATAGAATTTCAAAGAAATAGTCACACATTTGCGTCTCATGAGTTATGCTGATGAGACAGCGTTACTAATTCAAAGCTTTCCCCAAAGGGTTTCTAAATGCATTTGCTCTTATCTTTGTTAAACTATCAGCGACTGTCAAGACGGTAGGTGGGCAGCTGAAATAGTAAAGATAGAAAGAAGTGACTAGCACCCACTTTTAAATACTCAGCCATCAATAAAACGGACGACTAGGTTTACAAGAACAAGTAATTATCTAATAATAATTATTTGGTTTTCATTTTTGGGATAAAATCTGCATTCGATTTGCTACATTAACTGACAGTTGGAAGGATCGAGCGTACGGACGAAATGACAGCAGTGCATAGATGTGACACAAGAGTCGTATTTGGATCCCTGGGAGGGTTCATGAACGGATAGTCGATTTATGAATCATGGTGGTGGTTTGTCAGTATGTAGTTAAGAGTAATCTACTCTTTGGGTTTTGTTATGGATAGTTTTTTATGTGAACGACAGAAAAGCTATCTCTAAAAATCGGAATTTCGATTCATAAATGGTAGCTTTTCCCATGCGTATCCCTAATGATCTCAGTGAGATAACTTTCTATCTTTTATTTTTCATTGTTTAATTCATTTATTATTGAGTTAACAAAGTTCATCAATTGCACGAAGCGGCCGAGGCCATCAGAAGGCTATCAAGTTGGGAAAGTTGACCGGTGGAGGGAGTATTCGAACCCACGACCTTCACGTTCAAGCCTTACAACGTTGGCCGGCTTGACCACTGCCGGCCAAAGCTAAAATCGGAGTGTACGAGTAGAGGTGACTGATCGGGAAAATATGGGTTGTGTACACCTGATGAGCGGCACTTACCGTAAAACCAGTTGTGTACCTCAGTGAACGCTTGTTTTTGTGTCACCCACATAGAGTGTCACTTAATAAAAATATGCAATTGGTTAACACTTAGGTCACTCATTTGCGGAAAAAAATTGACAAGGAAAGATAAACTGTCGAGCACACCTGGCAGCAAGTCAGTTACTGAATTGGGCAGAAGTGAGTGTGGTACGAAGGATCGGTATTTCTTCCTTTTTAAAATGTTGTGATCAAGGAATAATGGTCCCATTATACGCCTTTTGATATAACCGATTGTTTAGGCATAACGGTTGGTTATTTCTCAGACAAACTCACTTCTGATTATCAGTAGGATAAATAATACCAGATGGACCACATGTGTAACTCACAAGTACTTAGAAAATTGAATACAACGTCTGAACAGGACGAATTAGATGATTAGCCCAAATGAGAGTTGGTGACACAGTGGTAAATTGCACATCTTCCAAGTTAAATCACCCTGGTTCAAGCCGTCAGACGGGACGGCGGATGCACATTCTTACTGAGTGCTTAGGTAAGCAAAAATAGCGTCTGCGGCTTTCGAAGTTCAAGAGGGGCCGAATGACCTGAGTTGTGCGAGTGAAAATTGTGGACTGAAGGTCAAGCGTAAATAAAATCTACCTTAAAACATCTCACTATTTCAATAAACTGTCTGCACGGCCAGTTTTAGAAACGTTTAATTTTCCCCCTTTCAGTGCTCTCAGATCGGAAGAGTTCGATTTAATTTTCACCTATTTGAGGTTTATCATTAAGCTTCTTCATCTGAAACGTCAAGTTTACAAGAAAATGAGGCAGACTTCGGCAGTTTATTGTTCTACGATCTGTTGTAGATGAATAACAATAACAGGAAAACAGTTCGATGTGGTGATTTTAGTGATCAGCTTTCACAAGGCTTAACTATCAGTTACACTGGGCTTTTGATACGTTCTCATCCAGGGAACGAGTCATACATCGCGTACGAGAAGCGCTGTGGATTGACAGATTGATCGGATTTAGAAATTTCTACCGGTCGATGCATTTTTCCTCGCCGTTTCATGTATTAAGTAAAGTTTGGCATTTGCCTTGCTCTGGGTTTTTATTGACTCTAAAAGGTGCTTTCAAAATCATACTAATCTCTCCGTTAAAGACTAAACCAGAAAAATGTTTTCTATCCCCAAACCAGAATTACTTGAAATGCGGTGTTTCCAATTTACTTGCTCTGTTGGCAACCATCTATCTAGTAGTGAAATTAGACGAACCAACAGAACTGAAATTTCTTTGAAGCCTTTTGGTCTCTCTCAAGATATATAGTTTCCTAACGCTCATAGCCCAATCTTACCAAATTACATTTTGCTCCCACGAGCTTTTAACCAAATTTATTTCGAACGACTAAATGTTCAATTAAGTGTCCTGTCGTCCTCTTGGAATTTGGTTGCCTGGTTGCTTGTTTTTTGCCAAATCGTTCCACTGGAATGAGCTGCCATAGACTGCAGATGCAATTAATAAATACGCTTGCGTGCCACAGGCAAGCAGCATTTCCACCAAGTGCAAAATAGTCATCGCCCTTTTTACCAACGTTCCGATCACGGAGGCAATCGAATACTTCTGTGACTACATCGAGAACAGTGGCTTAGCGACAAGTCTTCCGATAGCAGACTTGAAACAACTATTATTCTTTTGTACCTACAACGTCCAGTTTAAATTCAATAATCAAATTTACCGTCAAAAGGACGGCGTAGCAATGGGGTCCTCACTCGGTCCATTACTAGCCGACATTTTCATGGCAAAGCTGGAACGTGGGCCACTCGAGTCGTCAATACAAGCGCTCTGCTTGTACGAACGTTATGTGGGTGACATCCTCCGTGTACTCAACCCCTCGATGAAAACTAACCAAATGTTGAATAAGTTCAACTCGGCTCACACAAATATGAAATTCACAACGGAGATGGAGTTGAACAATGAAATAGCATTCCTAGATGTACAACTACGTCCTCGAGAAGACGGCTCAATTCGGCGCTCAGTACACAGGGAAACCACGTGGAATGGGCAATACATCAACTTTCACAGCTTTGTACCTCTTAATGTGAAGAGGAAT
>LUCM01007616.1:164007-303203 GCA_008360955.1 Fasciolopsis buskii
CGTTTGTACGGTTCATTAATCGCAATTTCTTTTCGCCCATTAAGAACTTCATCCCGATGGGATAACATACCTAATGTTCTTCCTTTGGATTTTCCTCACAGATGAATTCAGGCAACTACTGTTTGCTGTTGATGATGCAGCCGTCAGACCCACCGCTGCTGCCCTGTGATGCGTTTGCAGTACATCGATTTTAACTAAGCTACGGGTTATCTCCTGACTGGTTTATCCTACGTGGGTGCCTAGGATCGATGGTTCTATTCATACTGTACTTCGTAATGATTCAACCGTCCTGTCTTCAAATCTGGATCAATCAGATTCGACGGTCTTCAGTTAGTAAACACTGTAGTATATCTACGCGGATAGTGTTAGACATGTCGTGTCTAGGTACCGTCAAAATGCAGTACTTTACCAGTCTTTCTGGTATTTCAACCCTATGTGAGAATTGTTGCGATTTGTGGCCAACTTATGCTTGTTTTGCCTGGTTGATTGTGCAGGAATGCGCAGAAAACCAAAGCACTATGCAATGAGAAATCCCAAATGAATCGATCACGCCTAAAACCGGTGGGAAAACACATTAACATGCCAGTCTATTGACAGACCCGAATAGTGTTGACAAGCATTTGATCAGCTTTCATATAGTTCGGAAACCATAAACATCGACATGGTATACCAATTCCATGTTGGCCAATTATAAAACATGTCTGATATTTTCAAACAGCAGTGAGTGGCCACCTGTTAGCCTGATAATCTACAATAATTTACGGAGTTTATCAAATTTATCCGCAGCAAAATATCGCCTACCTGACGCGAGCGCTATGCTCAGTACTGATTCTCACCGGAAGGCATTTTAATGCAATACGAGTTGGTCAGTAAACGAGCAACAAATACGGAGCTTGACATAGGTATAGTACATTACGGATAACTCATAGTTCATTTGAAATAGGTTTTACTTTTCATCGCCTCAAAATGTCTGAAGCAAAGATGGTTACAAGTTATTACGATTGGTTTCGAAAGATCGTTGAAAAATTCATTAATTAGAGAGCTTGCAACCTTATGTTTACGATAGCTTTTGCGTGGTAGGCAATACCATCGATATCGTTTATATATTGCGCATATTCAACATAGCCTACGGAAATGTTCAGTTTACACTACAGATATTTAAGCGTTTCCCCAAATCTTTGAGTTTTTGGCTTCATCTACTTATTCACGCACGAAAAAACTACTTGGATTTGGTAGTACACCTAGTTGAGGAGTTTCACACCAATTAAAGTAAGACAAAACTTACCACGTTACTTAGCCAATAGTGCGTGGAAAACATGGACTGAAGATACAATAGATAAGACGCCTGGGTTTCTGCTGGAGGTTTTTCGGCACAGTAGCCATGCCGAACGCTTTATTGACGATGCCATCAAAGTACCTGAAGAAAGAATTGGGGACACAACGGTAGAAAATGGGGCGCTGTGCATCAGTTTGTCTTTCAAACGAGACATTCCAGCGGGCATCTATTAACACGAATTTTTAGGGTCGTTGATAAGACTCTCTGTATGGCAAAAGTGCATATTTTATGCAGATCAAAACCATTTATGTGCTCAATGGTTAAAATGTAGCTTGTCCGATTCAACGGCCAGATTCTGTATACTTTTTCATTCGGTTTTTCGCAGCAAGGTCCATCGTAGAATCCGTCGTACAATCAGACGACGGTCCAAACACGCCCATGAAAACCACCCTGCTTGGTATGACAATTCAGGGATCAAAACTATCAAACCTGATCGATTCCAGTCTCTTAGTGAATATGTCCGAAGCAATCAGAATAACCTTCAAGTTTTGAAGTAGGCCATCAAGAGTGACAAAGTGTTGAGTTCTGTCTACAGTTGAGTTATTTGTCCGAGTGATCCCAAATGTGCGCCTAAGAAAAGTTCAAGTAAACAAAGAATCTTTCACGGCCACTTCCGGATGCCCCTGAAATCCCTTACGGATGTGGTCAGGAGTGCAAATGGCGTCTCTCGAACTTATAATTTCACCCACGATATGCTTCCCACATACATACTTATACCAACATACAACGGAGGACAGATTTTAACTGGTAGACCTGTAGCCTTTCCTTCCATGTCTTAGTTACCTCAACTCATATATAGTGCCATGCGTTGGCTTAGTCCAGATGACGTTAATGGCCTTCTTATGAGCGTTTGCGCCAAATTAGGGACCATCGAATTCTTACGGCTGTTAACTCAGAAGAATACAGAATAAAAATGGGATGTGTCGAGATAAAAGAAATGAGGCGTCATATTGCAGAGGATTCATCGGATCTGGAAACATGTCAGTTTCAAACTTATTGCACGTGGGCAAAAGTAAACCACCTAGTTCGTTTAACGGTATGTAAGATACTTGACCGATGATTGGAAGTTATCGAAAAGGGACTATAAAATTTTACAGTGGTAAAATGGCAATAATAATGAAGAACATTATCAAAATCAGGCAAAGCACACCAGTAAACAGAACGCAAAAATACATTTCGTTTATCACCGAAACGCTACAGTTTTTTTATTTGCAGTGATACCCTTAGAAGTTCTTCAAACAGCTCATTATGTTCCACTAGTGGTGGTCGCAAATATTTCAAAAAAATTATACTGAATAGGAGTTTGACTGGCAGGATAAGCAAATTTGATTAGGTAGAATGGACATTTGATAGATCTTGGTATGCAGAGAAATAGGTCCGCTGAAATAGAAAGCTGTTAGTAGGGAATATTTTGCTCGGAAAGGTGGGATGTTCTCACTCTCAGTTATGGGTTGACAGGTTCTGTTGTACGTGAGAAAAAACGGGGACGAACCGCTTCTTTAAGCACTCAGAAATTGGTAATCAACGGTTTCAAGGTATTCTTGGCTAGTCGTGTGCAGCGTGTTCCGTTTTCGAAGTTATTACATCAGATTCTTTTTATCGGTTTGCAACACACATGTGACGAACAAATGAGGTGAAAACATTCATACCATACCCGTTAGGTTTAATGATCAGACTGCAATTTTCAGTTTCAAGTTCGACGTCCAAACTGAAGACTGAAATTGGCCGTCCTCACCGTTAATGGTCTTGTGGTTTCCCTTTCTCCTCTGAATTCTGCAGTATTAGATATTCGCAATTCCTGGAAAAAGATTTTGTCTTCTTGGGTCGCGGGTGGACTCCTCGATCGTGTGACCTATACAGATTCACACAAGTGGTTTGTCCGAAATCTACTTAGAAGGAAAGATGTAACGGAAGTGCCTGGTTCTGACTCAATTATGGTTATGATATCCGGCAGTGAATTTTCAAGCTGCTTACCAAATATGCAAAATAGAAGCGGTTAGATACCGGTCTTACACAGTCTGACCATTTACTCAGAAGTACAGTCAAATTACTTATTTACCCGTTTTGCTATGTATTTACCATTACGGGTGCGGGGTTGATTCATGCCTATTGAAGCCGATTGCAATGCGGCTTTAAGTATGGCTGACCAAGTGGAATTCACACTACCGAACAAAAATTTATTATCAGAAACGAAAGCTTTCAATTACAGTGCAGTGGTCTTCAAGCGAGTGCCTTGGTCGGGTAATTGCCTGGTTAAACCAGCTTAGCTGTAAGGTCTTTGAATCCTCTAAAATAGTGCTAGTTTCCAGGACTACATAATTAGCCAAATAGGTTTTTGAGACGGAGGATGAAAGCATCGGTCGAAATAACGTCCCCTTGCATCAAAGCAGGGAAGAATGACTGTTGGAATCTGCAGCTCTGGTTAATTTAGACGTTTGAAATGCTTGCAAATTTCTTCCCTCCAGGATGGGGATCTTTTCACAACTTCTTCCAAAGCCATTGTAATTGGGATATCATTTGAGTGATAAATGCAAGCGCGATAATTGGCATTATTGTCTTCAGCCTCCTTTATTTGTTGACCATTTTTCTTGCTTTACTGCGTCAGGCTTTATTGTTTCTTCTGGTTAGAGTTTGGCAGGCAAACCACCGTCCACGCTCACACGGACATTTGTCTATCTAACGCCTTTGGCTATCACAGGATTTGGAAGAAATTTCCCTTTTAGATTACGACAGACGTTGCGAACACTACTAAAGAATGGTGTTTTCAGAAAGCAGTTTATTTTGAATAATGCATAAATCATTTATACCTCAAAAGTACCATAAATTGTGATATCCAAAAAGGCGGAAGAAATGAGATTTTAGGAATGTTTTTGTGCCAAGGCATATAGGGAAGTCTGAATTCTTGAGTCTATTTCGAATTCCAAGAAAACAGACATTTGCTGACAAGAGAGTGCCCCATTTATTGGAAAATATTTAGGGTACTCCTTTTATTGAAAAATGTAATCGCAGCGTCAATTTGTACGAAAGTAAGCTATCTTCGTCATTGGCTTCCGAATTGTTACAAAGAAGCCGTAAATGATGATGCCATGTATTCTAAACAAAATGGATTTACATACAGGCTTTTTATAATGGTGTTACAATGGCAAGGACATCACGAATGATACTAAGTAGTCGGAAATTCAGTCATATTTAGAATAGTCGAACATGAATCAAATCAAACTTGACAAACCAGAAACATTTGATATGCGTTCTTACACCACCCAGGATTATGCCATAAATCGATTATTTTGCAGATAATAGATCTCGTTGTCAAAAGTATGCAATGGGAAGCTAAAAGACAGTCACCTCGGGCACAATAATGCGACAGTTCAATAGGGATCAACAACAGTTGAATATGCAGACAGCAATATTCTTATCATCATATGCTGACAAACGGAGATTCCAATGAAGACCACTTCTGTAATTAAATACGATGATGACAGAACGAGTTATTAGTCAACCACAGTAATCTGAACGACACAAAATCAACGTATGCTGCACTCGAAGATCCATGTTTTCGATTCGGGCTGATAAAATATGTTGAAAGATTCTTAAAATACGCAGAATGCTGTATCAGTTAAAATGATTCAACTCGTGCCTCATCGTCATACGTAATCAAGAGACCTGTTATTTTAACGTTGTTTTCATTCATTGAGTCCTACTGGAATGTCATTTAAAACAAAGTACTTTTCTGATTCTTCCTGAACTATGACATTTTCGAATTTCGAATATCCTAGATTTTGCCAAGGAAACACAGCTATTGGACTAGCTCACCGTTGTATCAGACAGTGCAAAAGTATAGGGATTCTGTGTCACTGCAAAAGTTAATTAAGCGCTAAGGCAACTGGGTACAAAATATAATGTAGATAACAAATTTGGGATTGATAATTAAAAGAACTATTACTTTTGGAATGAGCATTTTGATTTGTATAAAATCCTTTTGGGGAATCTGAGACGATAAGCGCCCTTTGTCCAAATGAGTAGTATTGGAAGGTAAGAGAATGTCAGCATTGATCACTGCTTTTTCAAATGGCTTTCAGGGTTTACTCAGAGTTATAAAATCTTCACGTATCAGCTGAATTGTAATAGTAGAAGATAAATCCTGCGCAGCAAGGATTGATGTCATATCAATCAGAGTTTATGTTGATAGTTCTTGTGTACAAAGAACTGGGTTAAGTAATCCTTGACGATGCCGTCAGTACTTTGCTTTGCATATTTTACATTTGGTAGGTGGCCGTTAAACTGCTCCCAAAATATTTGACTCAAGCTGTTGAAAAGAGCAGTGCTAAATGCCAACAGCTGGGAGGATTGATCTTTCTTCTTTTCTGCCCATTAGTTAAAAATGGTTTATAACGAATGTCCGCAGAGAGGAATCAGGATCGGAGTAAATGATGGCAGTTCATAAAACAAAACACAAGACTTTATTTCCATGAATAAGAGAGAAACAAACTTGTCATCGGGTGACCATATGTTACCAGGACTTTGTTTTTGACGTAAAAGCTGACCAACTGACCGGTCAGTCGATTGTACATAAAGTGTCAACCAGCAACAACTAATGACTGGCGTCCCCAAAGATATCATGACATTGAAATCTTCAGTTTTATGTCATCGAAATTTGAGAGGTTGTTTTGCCCATCTGCAGTGCTTAAAGTGCAACCTCCTACCTAAGTAAATCTTATTGAATATCGTCAACCAGAAAAGGAGAATCGCAGACGAGTGGTACACCGCCGAATACACACCAGTGATACACAGGCGTTGAAACGTAAGTTCGCAGGATAACTGATTTTATTTTAGAAAACTTGATGGTTTTGCATTTGACGATCACATAACGAACAGCAATTGGGATCTCCATGATCATTCGGTATCTTTTACATTTTTAGTTTTCCTCAAATATCCTAGTCATTGATTTCAGAACTGACTGATTATATGAAAATACACACTGAGATTTCCTCCTCATTTTTGACTCTTCGATTAACTGATCGAATAGTGAATACTTGACTTACTCGAGAATCACAGGAACTTCAAATTGGCGTTCATTTCCTTAGGATTTCGAACAATAAAACTCACTTCCGATTACATTCCTTATGATATTGTTGGTTTTGGGCAACTGCTGGATGCTAGCAGTACCAAACAATTTTTATACACGTGTTCGCGACCTTCGAGCGACTACAGCGATCCTTTGTACTATTTATTTTCCGGGTTACCGACTCCATCAGGGGATTTCGCTTATGAACCATTGTACTATATACAACCTATTAAACAGTGTTAATCAATTTTTGCCTTTAATTTCTAAAGCGGCCAGGAATTTTTCCAAAACTAATCAGCTTATTCGTTGGAAAGACATGGGGTATAGAATAAAGCGAGCTGAACTATTTGATGTTGTTGTCCTTTAGTAACAATATTCTGTTTCTTATCCTAGCTATTAACATCTCTTTAACTGTCATTTGGACATTGGTTCCAATAATGTCAGTTCTTTTCCTTTCTCACCGCGACACAAACGCCGAGGGTGAATGTGATGAATCGACTTTATGTTACTGGAATCCAGGCAAAATGTTATAAAAATGCCTTACTTGTCGTTCTTGTCTAGGATTAATAACACAGGAGACTTTGATGTGGCGCTTGTTGATTTGATTCACGACTTAGCAAGCACTGGGTTCTCTGGAGGAGTTATTTTGCTTCTTCGGGTTTTATGATAACCAGGTGATAACAGTGTTTGATTAATAATTCACTTGCGCATCGGCGAGTCGACCATGACTGTCAGTGACAGTCAGAACTCTCTCTTCTCGACACAGTTACAGTCAAGCATACGCAGTCTGTATTCTTCTACCTGTGCAAAATATACAAATACTAGCGCAGATTTGGTTTGCGGATTTTTCATCGAATTTCCCAGTTTCTGTATGGGCCATTTATAAAGCGGAACTAGTTTTCAGGCAAGCCATTCTACCTAAAAAGTTAATTTATGGTCGCACCACACCAAAGAGATAAAAACTGAGCATTTGGTAAGACAGAAGTATAGCAAAAATGAAGACTGATTGGAGGAGAAGGAGAAAACCGCAAATGTTGGCCAGTATTCGGTTTCATCAGCAAGGGCAAAAGGTGTAATCGGATGAGAACTTATTTGCCACCCTGGTAATTTGTGTTGAACATTTTCTTGTACAAAACCAACCGATAATGAATTAAGAACATGACGAAAATTTTTAGTAGTCTACCTTGGACTACACAGCAATCATCGGGTAGGCAGATATATACTAACTATCTAGTTCTGTTACTAACTTTTATATCCTTATTATTCTTAATAGGGAACAGTTCGTTAACAGGCTGTTCACATATGCAAATAAGCGAGCTGGTGGATTTCCGTCAGCAAGCAATGTTTGGGTGGATTTAAGAAAGTTATTAAAAGAGAAAATTTTTTGTCTTTGAGCCTTACTGCTATTGTATTTTGTGATTGAAACACTTGTCATTCTTTGCAATGTCACAGACCGTAGTTTTGTGGGTCACAAAATTTGAACAAACACAAACCCGGGGACCGAAATCATCGCTGACGATCTGTTGTAGCAAAATAAGATTTACATACTTGGGTCTGTTCTAAGTTCAATTTCCAATGGGAGCTTTGCATTCTAATTTATTTTTCTGCGTTTATAATATCGGATTTCATGTTTAAAATGAATGGTGAATTCCCTAATTTTTGTCAAAAGTAATTCGTTTCTTCCTCTAAATGAACCTCAGTTCTAGGGATTGTACGACAATTATCCAGTGCAATGGTTGCTTAAGTCAACATGAATACGAGCACGTTCACGTAATTGGTATTTCGTCCACATGCTTCCACCAGAGTCCTGTAGCCCATCGCTTTCATGATGAGCTTTAGCCGACAGCACTTCAAGTTTTTGTTGTGTTATCTTTTTCAAGACCCCAGTGTGATTAGTACACCTGCATTCGACATAGTGCAGGGGGCCACAAATCCTTGACATCTTGTAGTTGAAAGCGAAGCTATCAAAATCCTGGCGATTTGGGAACCAGGAAGCCAAAGTCCATCAGCTGCCATTAGTGCGAAGGTTTTTTACTACTGGTGATTGGGTTTTGTTTAAGTATATTTGTATACAACATCGAGCTGCAAAGAAATCTTAAAGTGATCTCCTATTGGCGGGTGTTCTTAACAGATTAGTATTTAGTTCCCATTGGGAGCAAGTTCAATATTTTCTTTTGCTTTACACTCTAATCTTGCTGCGCCTAACTGCGTAACCTGAAGCATCTACGGATGCCACAAAAGTTGCTGTGACATGTTTGTTGTTTAAAGGGAAAACTTTACAGTTTCACTGACAAACGGCCATTAAAAATCTAGAGTAGAAGGGTAAATTTATTTACTCAATTATGTGGATTTTCAGGAAAGAATTCCTTTCTAAATGACAAGGTCTCAAAACCATTTGTGTCGGGCAACTAATTCCAGTTATACCCGTCTACCAGTCGTCTTGGTTTAATTCCGAGTTGTAAGCTGATATTTTTTAGCTTGTGTACGATATATTGAAGTCCGTGTGCAGGAGATTCTGAAGCAAGATGATCGGTCGATACCTTAACATCTTTATCATGCTCATTTAACTAAACATTAAGCAAAAAATTAGAAAAATGAAGCACGTCGAGAACTGGGTCACTGTGCAAGGAATGCAAATGACCAGATCAGTATTCCGCTTTGTATTTCTAATGGTTGATTTACGTTGAAATGCATTCATGTAGACAAAAATCTCGGTGGCATTTCTGATGGCATGATGTAATTTTGACATTCTCATTAGTGCCTACACGAGTCCCTGTGACAGATTTTCTTTAAAAATGGATCGAAAGCGGTCCGTAAGACCCTAGGCGATGACATACGCTTGTTTAAAAGAAAATTAGTCACCTTCACTGCAATAGGTGATGGTAAGGATGCAGCAGAACGAATTGAAGTGCAATATACAATGTTACTATAGTGTTCAAAAGTCAATGGTTCCTTTGCCACCGAAAATTTGATTTTGAAAGATTTTAACCCCAGTTATTGAAACGTAGATTGGTTAAATTCCTAACTCATAAATTGGTGTTAATTGCTTATTGCTAACTGACACTGAAATAGTGAGAACATTAAACAGTGAACTAGTGATATGTCGGACGATTTTGCATGCTTTTTTACTTAAAGCACACAGGTAGAGAAGTTCTGTCTATGTACGAGGAGTTTGTTCTGCCCACGTAATGCGAATCAGGGTGGTGGTCCTCGTTTTGCATATCACAGAAGACCGAATGCCAGTATGAAGTGAGTCGGCGTGTAGGCACTCTCCGAGCCCAAATAACTGGCCTTTCGGAACCGTGAAAGCCCTCTAAAGGGGATTCATCTTCATTCGATGTGGTCATCATTGCATTTCTACCAAAAATACTCAACCGATTATCCACACACACACACACACACACACACACACGCACTAACACAAGCCATTCGGGTTAGCTATCAGCCGTTAAAGTGAAAGAAGTTTTGTGGTTGCTGGCTTTGGGAAAGCAACACGTTATTGTTGACCAACCAATCACTTACATTGATCTGCGTCTCCATAGAAAACTTATTAAGCTGAATCCTATTAACAACGGTCAAACAGCGGAACAGTGGTTCCATAGAAGCTCAAAGGCACGTTGAGTATTGATATCACGTGATGAATAATCTGGTGAATAGTAGGTTAGTATTTCTTATGCTGTGGACCATTTTGTACATACTAAGAGATCGAAACAGATATCACTGGACAAAAGCCAGTCTTTTTACCACTCCAGTAGTTAAGGAAATTAATTAATCTGTATAGAGAGCACTTCGAATAGGTGAAAAAGTCTCAACTAACATTTAAAGTTTGATATGAGCGACACACTTGAACAGAGGACGTATCAACACAGCACAGTGACGCGCAGTTGCTCAACCGCGTCTGTGAAATGGGATGCCCAAAAACAGACACACAGGTTGGAGCCCATTTCATTAATTAAATTCGTCGATGAACTACCCTGAAGCTTTTAATGTTTCGGAAATAAGCAGGATGGGTTAGCGAATTCACTTTGTTTTCATCTTCTAAGTAAAACTCGAACGAAAATGAACAGTTTTTTGGTAGATACTTGATAAGATTGGCCCCACTAAAACTATCAAACTGCATGACGTTTTGAAGGATATTTCCAAAACTGTTCCAAATTCTGCTGTTTTGAGAAGAAAACATTGAAATTATACCATTTTGCCCGGGGAGGTAAACGAAATATGTGAAATAACCAATTCTGGCCGACGATTGTTATAATCGAGATTAGGATTTGGTTAATGGAGATACTGATAATGTCGAGGCAAAATATTCAATGTGACCATACCATCATGTATTATACCACAGCGAGCGAAAAGGTCTCGGTACGTAAAACTAGGGAAGATTTTCCCACTCTAAAACAATTTATTTTGGAAAGCCTGTTGACTTTTGCGCATGACCACCAGAGAATAACCATTTAAGTCGCGTTTTACAATGGTTGATTATTTTAAATATTTTTTCACCTCTCCCAAGAAACGTTTGCTAACCAGAGCTATGCACGTGTTTTAGCCAATGCGATTTTCGTTCGATTGCAGTTTATGGAAGAATGTTCGGGTTAACACTGAGCAGCTTCTTGAGGGGCATACACAAGTCAAATAAAAATTACAAACTAGAAAACTAAATGCGAATGTTTAAAAATAAGTGACAGTTAGGTGATAGGAAACACACACACGGTGGATTACTTTACAAAAGTGTAAATTTCCCGGAGTGAATCAGTGTAGTACGAACCAGAATTGAGGCAGCAATCTTCCACTCACGGACCAGATGTTCCGAACACTGAGATTTCTTGTGATAACTTGGTCTTACCCTTCCTGAAAATACTACCGTGCTTAGTCAGGAAACTCGTTGAATATTGTTCAGCTTTGATTTGCTCCAAAGGATAATTGTTGTACGTCTTAGAGACATTGTTTATGCTACTTTGGATAGAAAACTGAGCAGTTTGTATTTGCCAGCTGTGATCACAATAGACCAGTGGTCATGGGATCTAAGTCGTTAACAAAGTTGCGACGATTCTACTCTTCATCGCGACGTTTGTCCTCTGGATAAAGGAACAGAAAGAGATATTTCCCATTTTTAAATTTTGGTACCTCGTAAACTTATGAAGTTCATTTTTATTCAGCTAAAACGACGCAGCCACATTACTTCATCCTTCATAGGACAATAGAAATGACGTTTGTTTCGGGAACCTGCAAATTTCAAGTGACATTTTGTAATTAGCGTGGACACATTATTCATATTTCGCTACAACTGGATACGTTTCTGGCCCAATTTGTCTCTATTGAACGTGTCTGGGTGCAAATGCCAACAACACATGGAATGATCCCACTGGTTGAATTGGCAAGCTTTCAGAGAATGCGAACTTCGGTAACTTCCGTTTCGACTAGTGGTGACGTTGTCTGTTTCATCATTAATGGCCATTCATAGATCAACGATGACAATGAATGATTTATCAATGGTTTAGCTGCAATTCTGTAGTCGTTGATCTAGCAATCTTGACTTGTGTCGAATGTCACAAATTACTGGATTGCACAGATTTACCAGAGAAGAAAACTCCGTTAAAATATATTCGTGCTCATTTCCCTTTCGGGTATTTACAAAGAAAGCTTTGTTATTCTTATCCTCACTGTTCATTGCCACCGTGGACGGATAGGCTGGATGTGATGTGCTTTAAAACTTGGTTCTTGCAAACGAGGCTCATCATTTTATCCATTGTGCAACAAAACGCGTTTTATTGGGAACAAAACATAAGCCGGTTTCTGGCAAGTGGTCGGTTGCCTGCACTGCAGACAGAATTGAATTTACATAAGACATCGTCAACAAGATGAAACAATGGATGAGCGTTCACCACGATTGTGCTTTTCATTTCAGAATACTGCAAAATTCCTGTGCAATATCTAAATGAATCCGCATCCCCAGTAATTAAATGGCGAGGAGGATCTGTCAAATTCAAGCCGTCCACCAACGGAATCACACATCACGCTCCGTATTGCTTAGTGCTTGACATTAGAAATTATTTTGGCACAATGCATTCATGGTGTTGCTTAGGAAGCACGGCTACATCCTTGAAATTGGATGCGTTCACATCAAACTGGGCGTAAAATCCTCAAACTCGTCACCGAACCTGGATTCCAGTGGGATTAAGGGTGCCACTTGTATGTTTTACTCATTTTTTGATAACTGGTTTAAATATGTCGAAGACAATGGTTTCAGCGTTGAATTACTCACAGACATGGTGATAAAACAAGTATAATGTATCTGTGGTTAGCATGCATTGACAGGTTACAATAAGATGTTATAGAAACTGTTACTGAATTTGCCAGTTTGTTGTTTCATCGGTACCATGGTCTAACTGAACGTTTTCACCTGACAAAATGGTTTTATCAACATTCCGAACCTTATCGACAATGATTTCGAAGGGCTGATGAATAGCAAAACAGCCAACTTTTTTCCAGTTGACTTGAAAAATGAGCTGAAGAGTTTAGGTTGCCGATTGTGAATCGCAAGAGTTACGCGCAAATGCTTCGCCTTAGAAGGTCAAATACTTATTGGGTATTTTATTTTGTAGCCTGACTCAATAATGCCGAGTGCCTTTTTGATTTATGGGAATGACACAACCAAAATAGTCACGTGATAACAAAGTATATGGAAGATATCGAGCATTGAAAAGTTGCGTAATGGAATAAGAGCTCAAAGTTATTCGTTAAATTTCGTTAAGGCTGACGAAACCCGAACAATGAAATTGGAGACTAAAGACGACCAAATAGTCGTCAGAACAAACTGGCAATCAATCAAGTTATAACATTCAATATTTGTACTGAAAAATTTTAGTGATAAGAATCGCGTAGCGGAAAGAAAAATCAAAAATCCAATTCGATCCTAAAAATGAACCGTGATCCCCCATTTGGAATTGAACCTCGATTAAACTTTCACCGTACGAATTACAAGGCAGTCGGGTAACCATACAGGACCGTGTAACCCGCGAGTTTTTTCAAAGAATGTATGCAGATTTTGACGATTTATTTAAGGTGCGCTAATCGTTCGTCATCCCGGAATTCAACTCCATTCTCATCGGGTGTCACGACTGCAGATTTGGCAAACGCAGAATAGATCATTCCTATGCACCAGCATAGTTTAAGCGGTATTCGGCATGGCCACATTGGCGAGCCAGAATAGCGTACCTGGTACAAATACGTGGGTTGCCTCTGTGCGCGGAAGGGAATCCCGCGGAGGTCGGAAACTTTCCCCGTTAGATCGATTCTACAACAGTCGTTTTTACCTTTAGCAATGCATGCAGAACACAATTCGTCCAGACAATGTACTGCATCCGGATTTTTGTTAAAGCGTGAAGGGGATTACTAGAAGAGAGAGTTAAAAGTTCCACTCGAGTTTTTCTAGGGGGTGGTCAGGATAAGTGTTTTCTGTTTGCTTGAACAACAAATTACTACGTCGGAGAAGGGATTTGAAAGCCACTTAGTAAAACAGATGCAGAGGAAAGCAGTTTGAGAGTCTCTCGGTTGCCAAGTGATATTTCGCTACTTGTTTCATGTTGGACCCAGACTCAAGTAACGTAACTACTGATACATGTTCGAAGAATAGCAGTATTGGGAGTGCAAGTGATAACACCGCTGCCAGTAATAGTAATGGCAGCAAAAACGGTGTTCGATTTTATAGGAATTATTGTTAAAATAACGCATTTGAGATGCGATTGCAAATGCAATTGCTTGAAAACTATAATGCCTGCATGCCGCAAAAATTAGGAAAGAATGAACTGCGGACAATAAAGCAAAAGTTTATTCCATATGTGCAATTTGGCCTGTTTGTCATCAACGAACCGTACGAGTGTTGAAGAAAACCCTCTGTTCCAATGGGTTTGTCAGTTCTTCCATAGTGGTTCCCAAATGAAACAACAAATCAATGGCACTTAAAATTTGCGCGAAAATCCATGATGTTGCTTGTAAATGTACCCGGTGGATGGTTGACCCAGGCTGCATCATGACGATCGGAGTTTGAACACCACTGTCTTCTTGGATTATGGAGGGAAAATTTTGTCATTAATCCAGAATTTGGGCTTAGGTTACAGAGTCCCAAGGTTCAATCTTTAAAAGATGCATTCAATCTGAACAGGTTAATTTGACTGAGATATGTTTTTTGCAGGCCCACAGGACGAATGTCCGGTCGTATGTTTCCCGAGGCAGTTAGTGGCTGGGCGATTTTTCAAGTTAGCCATTCAGTGACATCGGGAAAATAGTTTGAAAACTTTAAGTGGTGAACTGGCTGGTGTCAGTGCAGTTTGACTATAAGTTTCCGGTTGGGAGGAACAAAAGGCCAGTTGAGTCAGTGCCGCAGTCCGTGTCAGTATCACATTTGAAATCTTCGCTGTTCTACAAAGTTCTGTTGTTTGCGTTACAGTTGATTTTTTCACTATCACTCGTTTTCTTCTGTTTTGATTAGACGTTGTTGTGAGGTAGCAGCCCAAACGGATAGTTATTGGTTGAAAAAACCGAACTGAACGGATCTCCAAGGGCTATGCAAATAAAGGAGTACTGGGCATTCCTGGCAACCATTCCTGGCAAGCATTTTTAACCCTCGGTATCAACCACTTTGATATCGTCTAGTTGGGGGTCTTCGGAACTGTTCAGTTTATTTCTATCTAAGTAAGCCCTCACTTATTGTCGCACAATATTCACTCTTCAGCTAAGAAACCCAATGCCAGAAAAGCACGCATCACTGAAAATAATACAATGGTAGTAATAACAGTAGTGATATTGGTATTGATGAAGCAGAGATGGGTATCGGCACAAATAGCAAAAACAATAAAACGCACACGGAAAAATAAGAAGTGGAAAAACAGTGAACTCAGAAAAATTATAAAATTTCAAATAGTGTCGGAGTGAAATCGGACACAGTCTACCTTGAACACGTTTCTCGGAATTTGATTGTCGTTTAGTGGTTAGCAACACACCAGGAATATACGAGTCAAAGTAGGATGTATGCAGAACAACAACAGTTTTACCGGAATTTCCGTGAAAATGTTCGGTCACTGAGTTTAATTCTATGGCTCATATCTTCGGTCCTGTCTCACAACCGAACATTATTAACAATGCAAATGGCGAATTGAACAACCATATGCGGAACGTAAACGTATACCTCGCATTCGCGGACGAAAGGTCAGGATTGAGTATTTCATTTGAAGTATGAATACATCTGACTGGACAGTAAAGCTAGCAGTATTTCTTGCAATGAACGGATACATGGCACGGGGTATTCGAGAGCAATATTTGTTTTACGACATGCGTGAACCTTGAGTACAGTGATGGTACTGAGCCCCAAGAATTTTAAGGGCCAGCTATACGAGGAAAAGAACGGGCAACCATGACTTCAAAACTTCGAGTGGCATAGAACCACATAAGTTCTCATTAGGTCAATCAGTGGATAGCCGAACGACTGCTAATATTCATCTGCCACGAAAGTGATCAGCAAATCTCGAATTCGAATCTCTGACCCTTTTCGGAGTAACAGATGCTTAATCCCCTTCGACCTACACCGTTTATTGTGCAAGTTCTGTTGGCCAAACAAGTTCATGTACGGCTATCTTCAAAATAACAAAGGACATGGCCATATGAAACTGAGCTAATTGCGGAACACATAAGAATTATTGTTTTTTTGACGTAGTAAAATTTGTCTTAATAAAATTGGCTTCCTTTCTTGGACGGGGCTAGTCGCGAACTTGTTTTGGCTCTAATCGGAAGTGGCATAGTAAATGCAATTATTTTTTAGCAAACAAAAGACTTTCATTTGATTTCACTGGTTGATTGGATGACAACGGGGCTAGCAAAACAAAATCGACAGGAGCGGACTCAATCAATCGATTTTGTCCGTGTTTTCTCCTCACAATGTAGTCACGGTCTGACAACTACCATATGGATGATGTATTACCCATAATGGTTAAAACTTTAATTGCCTCACCGAATTCGGACCTGCACTGGTTCTTCATCTTTATATACTGCTGTTAGTTTAAGAAGGTTGTCTGAGTATGAAGAGTAAAACTGGGGCTTTTTGGAGTACAAAAGTTGTCTCTTATTCCGACTCGAATCTGCTTGAAAATTTTACTCAGAGCTGTCTTTCCGACTAAAGTGATGAAGTGTGTGATCATTCAAAATACATAAATTTAAGACAAAACAGCAGAACTGTTCCTTATCTTTTCATTATTTTTCAGTCTGTGAATTCAAAAGTGAGCTTGAAGGACGTCATCCCATCTATTAATCTATCAATCAATTAACTAATCAATCACGATGACATTTTGTACTTTTTTTAATACGGATGCGATCGAGTTGACTGAATTCACCTATTCGGGTCTACAATCATCGCTTATGTGCCTTTGTTCTGACGCTAAAGAGTTGATCATTCTACCAAATTCCCCCTTCTCTGGAACAGGAAAGAAAATTTCTTTCTTTTTTCTCTCCTTTCGACTCTGTCGTTCTACCATCCGAGGTTACTGCCGGATAATTTGTTTCGACCTGGATAGGAAATCAGTGCAGCCTTTCAGGTACCACTGTTTCCGTGGGTAATGTTCACCGTAAAATGTACTTTTATACTATCTGAATAGATAGATACCCGACTCATTTGCTCATTTGGTCATCGATTCAAACATTCTCATTTGGCAGATAATTTGGCTGGCGCATTGGATTTGCATTTTATTTCAAACAACAAAATGCTTATTTTTGTTAACTATGCAAAAGGCTTAACGGATAATCTAACTGTTTGGAATATTCGTACTGTATTTTTCATTTTGCATGGCATACAAAATATCCTCGACTTTTTCGTGAGACCATTTGGTTGCATATTTAAGCACGTATATGGTCCATTGCAGTAAACGAAAACTGTCCGTTTGTTTTTTTTGCACATCAGCGATAACTACCTCGAAATTGAAGAGTGACTGTGAGCTGGCGCATGCTTGGGCACATTGGTGTTTTTTTTCGGTGATTTCATCGGCATGTCTCCAAATTGGGAAACTCAATGAAAGTATCTAATTACTTTTTAAAAAAACAATGCTGGTAAACGGACCGAACAAGAATAATTGGTTGAAGTCACTTTACAGAAAATGAAAAGCTTCGGCTACACAGCATGAGCACGTGACCAGCTGATGCCATACCCGTGAGCGAGTTGTGCAACCACGTGACGCTGTCAGATTGATTGGGCAACCAGCCCCCTCCTGGGAAGGCTGAGACGTAAACTCCTCTTGCGGTATCTGAGACGTCGGTGATTAGGTTTGGTGACCTGCAGTCTGCTTTCTCCAATGCCAAATGATAACGTAGACTACTGTTGAAGACGATATTTACACTCAGAATTCTTCCCACCACAACAGATTGAAAGCAAAGTGTGGAAATGCGGTGCGTTAAATTGAACAAGTAGAAATAGATGCTAGGCAGAAGGAAGGGGTTGGGTAAGCAGTTTTCATTATGAGATTACGGAAAAAATTGTGGATCACATCAGAGGGTATAACGATCGAGTCTGTGAAGCCTGTATTATGAAAGCAGCGAAGTCAGGTCCAGCAGCTGAAGTCACCATAGCCGTAAACCCCAAACTCTCATTTTCTCAACCTTTGTATCTAGTCTTGCCTGTTAGATTCTATTCAGCTTACTTTTACACTATTCTTTTAAAGTGCCATGTCCACAACCTCCTACTGACTTAGGACACATATTTGACTATTCTTTTATCATTTTTCGTTCTCGAGTTACTGTGTCAGTTTATTAGACCTCACATTTATCTCGCTGGAAGTCAGAAGCACAAATTCATTGAGTGCCAGGCTCTGTAATGATAGAGAACATCCCGCCAAGACACGGCTCGTCACTATAGTTGATTAATTCAAGCCAATATCCCATCAGTTCAATCCGCAGGGTTTTGTCGACTGGTTCTGCGTCTTGACGCAGCAGGTCTTTGAAGTAGCTCCTTTCAATGTTCCCGTGCAATCAGTATCCGGTAAAAGAGTGTGTTAAAAGATAAACGAGGCTGACCGTCACCCTAATCCATCATCATCATCATGCAGTAACTAATAGAGTAAAATTCAAAATAAGTAGGCTATCCATTTAATATTGTAATTCTTTATCTGGGTGGCAGAAGGAAGATATTTGCTTAGTGAATTGTCCGGTGAGAACTTCAGAGAAAACAGTTGCTGCTTTTACTCGCTAAAGTAGCAGCGAATGTATTTAGCTAATTTAAATGCGAACTGAGATTACCAAGCAACTTCTTCACCTCTTAGAGGCCCAAATCGTGTTTCGAAACTGTAGTAAAACAATCTGCGAACCTGAAATATTATCGCGCCGGAATATGGGGTTCTTTTGAAAAAGAATAACTTTCTTCATCATTTGCTTCCGTTAGTAATGAAACGCAAGTGTACAGTATTTTTCAGGAAGGGGGCTGCAGCCAGCAGAGGGCTGCCAAGTGAGGAAGTTGACCGGCGTCCAAACGCCACGACCTTATCCGCTTGGCCACCACCGGCCGATATTTCGGATGTCTTGCGCAACCGTTTCAAAATTTTTCTTACATCCACAGGGTATACGTCACAAGAAATACTTGAATTATTTCATCCTAGTCCAAATAGCCGAATCCCAAAAAGCAAACTGGTCGTTAATAGCTGTAAAGCTTGCGATTGGGAAAAGGATTCGAGCTTAGACAATTGGAGCTATATCATTATTTGATTCAACTTTTTTCTCTGTCGTACGAGTTGCTCTAGGATACGAGCACCGCTTATTGATGCGTTCTTCTCTGGAATGCCAAATCTTGAAGTTTTACATTATTTTATCCATGTGGCTCCAATAAGCTTCAGCTACCATAAGGAACAACATTTCATTAAATCTTTTTGCTAACACTTGCGTCAGGACTTCAAGTGTTAGCCGTGGTCGGTGCACCACCGGCTGCATTCCGATGGCTTATTCCGGTCTAAGCATTGATCCCATCATTTAACTGGGTCTGTTGCACGAGCAAATGTCAAATTTTGCCTCGGAAGAAATAACAAGCTTTTTTGATACTGAGCGAACATCAACTGGTTGTCAATCTTTTCAAGGTCTGATTGTTTTAGCCATTTTTTTCATCACCTTTACCCAGAAAAATTAATTCGGCTCTTCTTATTCGCGAAAATGAACACGCGTGCACGTTACTAAATTAGGTGAAATGGTCCGTATTGCTTGAAATCGATGGTTGCTTTGGAGCGACATCGAGGTTGCTGAATCTTTGCATTTGAGAACATTCAAAATTCGTTAAATCTATCCACTTAACATTCCACGAAATATTTTGCTTATCATTAGCAGTATCGTGAAAACTCAGCAAACACTTTCCAGTAAAAATAGAAATAATGAAGATCTTTACTATCTCGTAAGCCACCTTTAGTTACGGTCCACCAAGGCGGTAACTCATGTGCACCATTTGCCATAACGGAATGGTACAAATTAAATGGTTGCTGCCAAGTAACTTGAAATGCTCTTTCGAAAGGCTTTATTATTTGTTCTGTTACACTTTGTCTGTCATAACTACATCAGGTTTCAGTAAAATTTTCTCAGGATTTGTCATGTCCTTTGGCTCTGTCCCCAGTGGGAGAGCGGGATTTTTGAAAAATTACAAAAATCAGAGTTTCAGCATACACTGTCTACCGGAAGTGGGAGACTGTTCCCGTACTGAAAGGTGTCAAACTGCGGATTTTTCAATTGATGATGGAACAAAACCAGAGAATCGAACGGCAATTCACGGTGAATTAAGCGCACATTTGATGAATCCTCAGTCTCTAAGTTACCATGAAATAACAATGAATTTCAATGCAATTTTATATTTCAAAGCTTAAAGAGCACTCTATGAAAAGTTTAATTGGCTTTCTTAGACCATTTACCATTGAGTGATTAGCAGTTTATCACCACTTTGATATTCTAATACAATGAAAGTAACCGTGTTATTGCAGAAATTTCACTGTGGTTTCCGCTGCAAAATTGTCATCAAGTTCACCAACCGGGTAAACTAACATTTTGTCAATAAAGATCGAATGAAATCGGAAAACTGTTGGTTAGTCATGACAAATCAAGCATTTGTAAGATACGAGCTATAGTAAAGGATGCATTGACCGAGGTAACTAAAAGTGTTCACCGCGGTAACGCGGTCCGAATAAATTTTGCATGTGGGTCTATATCCTACCAAGTACAACAATTTGGAACAGTTAGACTAACCCAGTTACTGTTATGAGCAACTAAACAACGAAGGGCCAAACAGGGTTACTGATATCGCTTCATAGCTTGAGTTATGCTTTGCTTGCGCCATATTTATGCATTAGAAGAAATTCAACAATTTGGTCATGACAATAATTCTGTGCAACATCACGCTCCCACTGGCCACTAACCGAATTGCATATTCAATCGGAGTTATTTTGTGGCAGATAGAAATGCTGGTCGGACTGCTCTGGAATACGGGTTGCGAAAAAATGGACTAACAAAGTATGATTGATTGATAAAAATGTACACTCGTATTACACATAGATACGTTTGTTAGATTTTGCCGTCACAGCAACAACAGACACACACGGACGTACCAGTGCATCGTGCATTATGAATGAACGGCAGAAAACGTCGGTTATTATGCAGAATTATATGTTCATTACGTTATAAAAGACAACGGTCCAGTGTTCTCGAGATGTTTTTTACAGTGTCTGCAAACGGTAGCATATAGGAAGTCATATTCATCTTCAATAATCCATTAGGATGCCGACATTTATTCCTTTGATCTGCGACAAAATAAAAAATCTACAGATGAAATTTCCATGTAACTGCTGCTAATATTAGAAATATTTTGTTCCGCGCACACTTTCAAACAAACACTTCGAAAGTGACTATTGCTAAGACAACGACTGCCAAAAAGGAAAAGTTACAAGGAAATATTGATATTCGCCCACCCTAGTTGACTGCCAATAAGAGCTTGACAAATAAAATGTAACGTAGGCGTCCAAATCTCAACCAGCTTTTTTGAAATGAATACTAGGTTCATTCTTGATTTAATTACCTTCAGTGGTAGATCAACGAAAACTATAGTTACGCATAGCCTGTTTCAATTATGATGGATAGCGTACCTATGAGATGTTGCTACTTCATAAGAATTCTGATAAATAACAAACCAAGTCTGATGCACTCATGAATCTGACAGTTTCTGTAGTGTGCATTGAGACTAAATGGAATTTCAGGAAGCTGATCCTTTTCCTATTCTGTTGTAATTGTGTTTTGGAACGTCTTAACTCGATACCACTTTGACAACCTACTTTTCGAATATATTCAATTTGTTTGCCCATGGCAGCGAACTTGCTTGATTTATAGCATACCCCCATAGTTTTCTGCGCAATGTCCTAAACGCACTAAATCCACCAAGGCTCATGGGCCAGAAAAGTATTATGGCTTTAGTTAAAGTGCAGGGTTCCTATGAATCCGTATCGGAGAAATCATGGGCTTTCCTTTCATATAATCCAGAACAATCCTCAGCGTCACATAGAGGGAAGTCATACCGGTTTGCTTTCTTATTTTTGAGTACATGGAGTCATGATGTAGCAAACAAAACCAAAATATGTTGGAGCAAATTGAATAGCTAAGAGTTACACTGAACTGGGCCCCTGGCCTAAGTGTGTCAGAGTGAGAGAAAACTGACCCATGCGTGATTTCGCGTTGTTCCTGGGGTAACGCGCAAGTTAGATAGGATATTCAGGTTGCTCCTTTTTATCTGGGTGTGTAACCAGGGAAGCGGTGCTACGGAAGGAGTCTGAAAAGATGGATAGAAGAGTACGCACAGAGCGCAGGTTATGATTCATGACCGAGCGGTAGAGGGGAAAAGGTAAACTTCCGAAAAGGAAGCTAGATAATTGTAAGTATGGCTTATTCAAACAAGCAATACATACACTCCATCGAGAGAGAATATTTACCAGAATAGTGGCTAATAGAAGCTTCCCCTCCTAAGTCCCTGGATTATAATCCGCGCGAAAACATATGGCATTTTTTGGAAAGAAAGACAATAACAGTAAATGTTTAAGCATTTGGAGTGCGCAAAATGTCACAAAAAATCGATAATTTTGTGGACCAACTGTCGAGCAGAAACCCGCTGGTAATTGGCTTCATTGAGCAGTTTAACAGGGTTTCGGTTTCGTTGTTTACACCACTGATGTAGATTTGGTAGAGTAAATTACAAGTTGTACTCCTGCACACGAAGACCATGTTTGGATACGTATTCAACGTACTTGAGATATACCGGCAGACATACAACCTGCAGATCAAGATTCTTCTCCAATATGGGGAAGAAATGCTGGTAGAACTAACTGTACGACGTGGGTCCGGTTTTCGATTTATTACGTATCACACTAGGGGAAGCACGAGAAGTTTAGGTTCTTTCTGGTCATCGACAATCTTGACCCTCGGGGAATATTATTTTAAACTTGTTGAGAAGCTCATGAAATTGTGTTTGATGTTTACCTACAAAACACATCCAGGAAGCCTATCCGGTGGCATCCGTTTTATTGAATGTTGAATGAACAGCAGATACTGGTTCGAATTTTTTGATATATAACCTGTGCAAAGCTGCGTTTTAGTACTGTGATGCATTCCGAATTGGCTTAGCTGTTGCATGGGCGGAAAACTAGCCAATGCAGAATATGGCGACAGGCGGTAGTGAAGTTGAAACATGCTTTGAATGTCACTGGACAAAAAATTTATTTCACCAATCGGAATTCCTCTTGTTGTGTACATCAATTCATGATTTGTAAACATAATTCAAAAGTGAACGTGTCTTTCAACTACTATGAGCTTCTACTTGTCTTCAGTTGCATCGCTTTTGTTGAAGTCAACCCAGTGGTTATTGATAATCTGTAATTATGCAAGTGGGTGAACTTCGAGATCAATAAACTTGCGGAATACAATGTTGAAACGCATTTACCTGAAATTCTAACAACCATTAACAAAAATACCAGCGCTTTTTATGGATATCTGAGTGTCTGTGCTGGCAGTAGAGGATTAGATGGTTTCAAGAAATAATTCACGATTTGTAATCATTGCTGAACTCACCATTAATAAACCATGGCAATGCTAGCAATGTACAGCTGTTTCATCCTTGTTAGGAATCATGAGCAGTGCATGTTCACCGCGCCCGAACTGGGACCGCATGATTAGGGAAAATAAGAGTATCTAGTATTCCTTTCAGTAGTATGTCTCGCATATGGATGGATGATCACTAATATAGGGATGGTTGGACAGAGAAGAATGCAAGGTAAACATCTCTGAAGAGCAGCAATAACCGCGAAACCGGTCGTGTGCTTCCGGGCAAATTTTGTTCATCCATTCTTATGCGGAACATACTACTGCGAAGAAAAACCAATTCTTTCGGGCCTTATGCCCCGTTTCTCAGCGTTAGCCTTGCCTGACCGACGAAAATCCTCCTACAAATCACTATGTGGTTCTTAAATGTAATTATCATCCATTCAAGCTTCTAGCCATTCAAATGATATTTTAATGAGTACCTAGCTTTGTTTTAAAATGTTTTATGATTTGACACAACCTTCCTTTGAGTTGGTGCAACAAATTCAGGGATAGATTCTTTGAACCTATTCACTTCTTCAATTCAGTGGCAGATCAGCGTACAACTTCCAGAACAAAGGTTTGCAATAATCTTGGACTGGAATATAAAAAACGTGACGGGACGATTTTAAACTTTCCGCATTCACTTTGGGTAGCTATCATGTTAACAACATCATCATAGCATTGTGACTGACTGTTGGGATTTTTCACCATAGTACGAATAAATTCGCTTAAAACATCGATATTCTGCATCCAGAGATTGATGCCGAGATCAGACTTGTAGTCTTCTATTTATCTACAGGATTAGTCGAACATTAAACCCTCGCGATTACGGCATTCGAACGCGAGTCACGCAAGTTCACTTTTAGCGTTACGCAACCAACATTTCTATGGAACAGCTAATGAGCTGGTCATAGTCATAATACTTGCCTTATGGATCACTTCAAAGTAAACCGGTTACGGCTAGAACAGTGAAACGTGATGAAATGAGCCGCACAACTGGGTATGGAAATAAAAACTTGAGCAGCCTCGTTATGTTGTACGATTTGATAAAAAGTTAGATGGCACTAACGGTTTACATGCGCGTGGATATTCAGTGCAGAATAATTTTGTCCATCATGTGGCCGGGTAAACAGAACCAGACACAGTCCAAGAGAATGCACCCTTTTCGTCTTCGTATATAGAATGTATGAGAAGTGTCCGTAATCAGCGTGTGCTATTGGGAAAGCTACTGAATATTCATAAATGTCAGCAGCACGCATGCGCGTAGACGGATCTGAAAGAATGTGAACTGGCTGAAAACGAATGCGATCCACGGAAAATGATCACATGCGAATTCCCTCTGTGATATGGTTCTAAAAAACCCGGCGAATAGGGAAGGTAAATTTCAGAGATTGTACCTCCTGGTTCTTTTGATCATATCTACACAGCACTGCTGCGACCCGACATGCAGTGGTGATCTTTTTTCGACTAGTTTGATGATACGCATTAATTGAACTTCCTCATTTTGCCTCCTTGCGACAATATGTGCAAGCACACAGAAACAAGTGATAACCAATTCATTCACTCATTTATTCAATAGACATTTGACATCTAACTAGTCTGGTACGCATTAGCGAGACTATTTGCAGTGAGGTTTCGACCAGCGCTTACGAAATGCGCATTTGAACTGTGGCTAATCACCGTACAAAGAAAAGTTTACTATGCTGGATGCAACCAATCAAACAAGAGGTCGGAGTCGTACCTATAGATTGACCTTAGATACACACCCACTCAGTTAATCATAATATTTAATCAATTTATTTGGTCCAAGTGCTGTTGATCGACAAAATTGGCAAAAGTGAGATGATTCAGGTCATTTGATTTCCGAGTACCGACTGAGATTCATTCCTGCTTTGAAAACGTGTACTCTCGCTTGGTTTGTTGAAGCATTCTATCGGTTTCTGTTTTCAAGTAGGGGAATTTTCCAAATGTTTGTTGATTGGAATCTCATCGGTGATTTATGTGTTCCCGCTGACTTATGCAAAATTCTATGCCTAGACAGAATTTAAGGAACAAATTCAAGGGGAAATTAAGTTCAAAATAAAATGGACATGAGTTTAAGGTAGATTAGATCAGTTATGCACGAAGTGTTTTATCAGAATATTTCTTCTGGGCCTTGCTACGACAAACAGTAAGATCCAAGATGAAACTTATTCCTTTTTCATGTAGGGCAGGGCCTTTGGAGAGAAAAAGATGGACCACGAATCCCGCAACTGGCTCGGTCTGGCATTGGCGTTATGTTTACGAGGTGTAAAGAACGATTGAACTAGTGGCTTGACGATCCAAACAGCTTTTTTCAGGGGCAGCGGTATACGTTTCGTGAATCAAGTAAACGAAATGTCGGAGCTATCAGACACAACGGATGCCGCACAATAATGAGTCTGAATTCGAATTACAGATGAACAACTTGGTATGAGATAGGGAATCGGGGTCCGTGGATATTTATAAAATCAGTCCCGATATCACTGAGTTTATTTTCTAATCTATTTGTCTCGGCTATTACGAGATCGAAATTTTTGTATTACTCCCGAAATACTGCATGAAACTAAAACATTTGCTCAGAAGTTTGCAATCTAGTTTCCGCTCGTGGTATCTGCTATGCGAGTTTCATCTCTTCCTCCGGACAAATTCCTGATTTGTCAGTTGATGCTTCATTAATAAAAGGAATGAAAGATCTGAGATTACGGGAAATTGCTGAGTTAATCTATGATTAAAGTGAACTGACTCAATTACGTCTATGTTCACTTTGCATCAAAGGTCAACATTTTGTGTTCTACTTTCTTTCTTTCGCGGCAGGTCAACAAGATCACTTTGAATCAACTGACAAAAGCGCTCGGGATGATTCTGTACGTATTGGCGTGTATACACGCATAATTGTCAGATTAGTGAATTGATAATCCCCCAGTTTTGATGTACTTTAGTTTGTTTGACTGCAGTGCAAAGAAACAAATCAACTGAGAAAATTTATATATGGAACGGTTGTCAAATAAACGTCATTCATCGTTGTGTGACATTAATACATTTTGCATGCCACTGCTCAGCGTAAATTAATGGCTAGCCAATCCACAAAATTTGACTTACGAATCTCAATTACTCAATAGCTGAAGAATTACATTCTTTAGTTAGTTTGCATCAAAATGGGCAAAAATGAATCCTCTTAGCATTTCATCATCTTTGCACGTGTACTCATGACGAGTCTGTTTTCATCAGTTGTGTTCTCTCCGAAAAGCGGTTGGAATTCCTTAACTGAGTGGAAAAACCAAAGCTGTAAGTTTCTTTATACTGCTATTGAGACTTTGAGGAAATCCACGAACACAGGTGTGGTCTTCAGTGTGTACCCTCTCCAATGTTTGTCCATTTAACGATAAAGCCAGCAGCGGATTTGCTCGATTTCTACCGTAGATTTTCTTATTTGGTATAGGTTAAACTTGAAGTTTTATTGCTCAGCTATCCAACAGAGAAGCGATTGGGATTCGGATGAGGTCCCAACGATCGTAAGCCTAGGTTGAGTATCTCACGCATTGCGCGTGATCACTATCGTTTTTTAAGGAGGCTGACAGCTGGCCAGAAGTCGTTACTAGAAGATATTCCCGAGAGTTAGTTTAATGCTGTTCTCATTTTGCACGGTTGTGCTTTTAGTACTCGTGAATGACTCCGACATGGAATGGCTGATACTCTAACTATAACGCAATGAAAAACTACCATTAGCTCTCGCAGGCTAAAAAATTACGTAGGATTTGAAGAGTATGCTAATCAAGGGCTATCCCGCGTTTTCAGCTGCACTACTTGATTGCAATGATTTAGAAATAAAGATTCAACTCAAGTGTAAGGATTATGGTGTAAGTGGAAACTAGCTATTTACATTTGTAAGAAAAAAGGAACACGGTGATTGGAAAAATTTGCCAATGCACTTTTTGGCTGAAATCCCATGATTTGTGTAACGTCAATTGAATCATTTCGGTTGTAGACATTGAACAGTAACTTTGTGATGCTTGCGAGTCCGTGGATTAGAAAGAACTTTGCAAGCATTTATATGGGATTTTTGGGTACAAACCCAATTGGAAATAAATCGCAGCTTCCAGTGTAGCAAGACAGTGATCATCTTGGTTTCTAGGGGCTGCAAATCGCATTGAGACTGGAAATTGCATGATTATAAATAATAAATCCCCCTGTTTATGTTAAATTTGTTTTTTCTTTAATAAACTTCTGTTACCAGCATTTTGACAAATTAGCTTTGGCATATCGACACGGTTATCGAGGGTGTATAACATAAGCATATAAGGAACACGTCTCGGACATCAAGCAAATAAGTGAAACCAATCACCTGGGTTTAACTGTTGGGTTGACGTTGCAAAATACGTCAAAATAAAACGATCACAGATGGGTGAAACCCAAGGAACCAGGGAAATGTGTCAAAAACCACAGGTACGATTGAAAGGTTTCGCTTGGAAAATGTGAGGATTTATTTTCGGCAATTTCGATCTTTCCAATACAGGATTACCATGGAAATCCACACTGGTTGTAAGAGAATCAATATCTACACTGGAAATACTAATGAGGTGTACAATGCTATCAAAATTCTGTAACATTTTTTGGCACTTTAAAACTTTGGACTGCTTCTCACAGTTCAATAAAATGCGAATGTTCCTCTAGTTGTGTCCAAAGCATCATTCAAGTACCAAATGAAATCTTGCTTTCCAAGTATTTACTGTTTCCATGTGCAGTCATGGTGCACACAATAAAGAGACATCGCATATTGTACGTTTTTAATGATCTAGAATATCGAATAACTAGATTCCAACTAATGTACAACGATCACTTTATGCATTCGGTACTAGGAAATTCTTGCTGAAATAATCCTTGGTCTGAAACCGTGGGAGGAGCGACGAAGGAACACGTGGATGGTCTTCGAAATGCAACAGTTTCTGCTAATTACACCGATTTACTCATTATTCCAATGCAGATTACTTTGAAAGCTATGCTGGCTTCTGAGACTCGTCAAATTGGAATGGGTTGAATTGAAGCTTTAAAAAACCATTCCCAAGCGAGATTCATAGGAATCAAATTCAAATGCATTGGCAGAAGTTGTCAAGGGGTCGTTGCTTTTTCGAAAGTCAAACAAAAGTGACCAAACTTCAGAATTAAACAACATAATGCAGCACTATTTATGGTATAAAATTTTCATAGTATTGCTAATATTTTTGCTGTTTATGTCCTATTTCCCGAAGCGCATTTCTTTCCAGACAGCAATATTTGTTATGATCCAAATAGTTAAATGATATCAATTTATGCTGTGTATAGCACCGTGATTAGTTTCTACAATTTCAAAACTTGACATCTTTCCACCAAAAACATCCTGTCATTTCGGCAAAATGCATCTTGCCATTTAAAAAGGAAAAAGATTGGTAACATAAAAAAATATTTGCACAATATTTCACGTAGGATCAACCAGTAAATTTCGATAGCAGGCTTTCACGCATGAGTGTAGTGGATGGGGTACGCTGCAGAGACACACGTGGGTCCAGTGCGTCGATCGATGGAAGAGGACCGGGAACCGCGACCCTGAAATTTGGAATGGCATTGAAAAACATAAGGCACGAATAGGTCAGATGAGTTAACGAGCCAAAGGACGCCCCAACCAGTGACCGATTTATGTAGAATTCCAAACTATGACCATGTTGGGGTGACTACAGCCAGCCTGAATATGAATCAAAAGTGTAGAAAATGAATTTGTAAACGGAATATTCCTTATCAAACACGTTCAGGCGGCTCACTCACATGAAAAGGTCAGCTGAATGGGTTTACTCTCATGCCTACATTTTGTCTTCCATATATTCGACATGTCAAATACCTAGCTATTTTTCAAGTTTCCTAAATGACCGAAACTTAGTACGAAATGAAATTTGCACAATAAGTTTTTGATGACAATCCACTAGCTTTGCCGAACACGTATACGCAAATTTAGAAGCAAATATGTGCAGGCGGATATCTGGCTAACTTATTGTTTTTTCAATTTCCTCGTTATAAATTTGGGCAAATGTTTTGTTTACAAGGAGCAGTTAACGGTCAGTAGAAGTTAAGGAGTGACGGGAACACATTCAGCCATTCAGTTTCAAGTCTAACCTTGTTAGTCCAGTCGTCTGTACCAATGTCACGATACTGGGTGTCTAGACTTCTGCCTACTTAGCCTCGGTCATTCACCGTCTGCGGTCGTTTGATTGTTCCTTGCTTAAACGGTATCGGAATACAACAATAACAGACTTCTAACAGGAAGCTGAGAGGTGTTAGGATGCATACGAATCACCACTGTGGCTTATCCGGGGAACGCATCAGTTGACATTACTCATTATGCGACGTCATTGATATGCTGAATGCATCGGATGAATGACAGCCTGGGCAGACGAAGAGCAACTTTAAAAGCAGTTATGGTTCAAAAGGATTTGTGCATGAAGTTGTGATCCCTTTTTGGATGAAACTTTAGAATCCAACCACAATATAATTTAGGAGCATCATTGAATATTAGCGTTGAACCGGAATGACTCGAATTTTGTCGGCATTTTTGTACACAACAGTGATTATGAAATTCTAGGTGCCGCTGCAAGACATGCACAATGGGTCATTTAGACAGGCGAAGTACGAGATAATTTTTAAAATGTCATCAAAACACCTGAAGAAAGAGTACAGAAATGTATAGCTTGCTGAGAAGTTGGTATTCGACTGATCAGTGCTGACAAATTCAAGTTTCTATAGGTGAAAGAAGTGCTGTGTGCTCTTCATTGGGAAAAGTGAAAATTTGACAGAAGTCAATCGAACAAAAAGTAAAAGCTTCCGAAGAAATGCCTTTTCGCAGACACATACCCGCACATGTGTGTGTGCCGTTATTCGGGGTGAAGTAATATCCACAACGCCAACATTGGCTGAAGCTAATTGTTCGCCGTGACTCATGGATACTTTATCGCAGCCGGCCTGTTACAAGCTTCTTTATTTCAGATGGACACTTCATATGGTTTTACGTGCAAACTTTTTTCGGTTCCTCTTTTAACCCCGTAGCCCACATTATGCACTATCATATCCAGGGTTCTTCTTTTACGTGAAGAATTCTGCGTTTTCTACTTTAACAATTCCGTTTAAAGATGTAAGTTTTATATTTATGGGTGGACTTGAATAACAGAACGGGTTGGTTTATGCTGTAGATTTATACTTCTCAGGCTTTTCTCACCCTCCTGCATTTAACTGCCGGAAAGGTTTACTTTTGCCAATCATCGATGAACTGAAAAAGCGTTTATCAGTGAAGTTCTTTCATCTTGTGCAAATAACAGGTATTTTTTACCATTACCTGCTTGGTTTTTCTCTGTCATTTTCTCACACATGCTAGGCAGTTGACAATTCTCAAAGTATAAGATCTTCACACTTTCTCTTTGATAAAAAAATGCTTTCAATCTATCAAAAAGTGATTGGTAATTTTGTGACCACTCGCGTTCTACGCGAAAATTGTATTACTGCATGTATGTACCCACCAATTGTCGACGAAAGATTCATAAAAGAGTTTTCTAAGTGACTTATCCTCGGAAGCAATCAAGTAGGTTTTCTACGGAAAATAATTTTATCAACACGATCCCACCCTCACTTGAAAAAAGCTTTGCAAGAGCTGTATGTTACATATTTCATAAGCTCAAAGGTTAAATTTTGGTTATATGTGTACCAGTTTAGCAAAACAGTAATCTACCCATTATGGATATGAACTCATAAGATATGTTGCAGGACTACAGAATTATTTGCTTTTTGAATCCATAAATATAGATTCCACGTTGACGTCACTCACCGATGCGGCGTTAAAGAATGGGAGCAGAACTCCCACTGGGGCACATGAAATTATCACAGACTTTAGTAGACAAAATCCTATACTTTGAAATCGGTGTTCCAAGCCTTACATCACAGCCCGCGGCAGCATGCGAGGCTAGAACATAAAGCATAGAGACCCGGCGTGGTTGCTATCTACCAATACTTTTCATTTATTACCTTAATGATAAGTCTTGCAAGAGTCTTGGCCCCATCGAAAGTCAGTGTATAGTTGACAAATCGAAGTGCATGAAGAAGGTTTGGAATGATCGGACCACTATTCACTACATGATCAAAATCATAAAAGTTGTGAAAAACAATCTCCTCAACCCAGCTAGGTATTACTAACAGTATATACCTAGTAATGACTGACCGAGAAAGAAACTGAAATAATAGATGAAAGTCGAGCAGGTTTTCCACAACATTATATAGGCCTAAATCCAACACCTTTTCCTAACTCAAAGCTCAGTGAAGTGGTGTTTTTGGCCACTGTCGCCTTCGTGGTTACCATTCTTTGAGCATTGTGGTGGAATTTCTTGATTTGCTTGTTGGTAACTTCCGTAAGAAAAGCTCCAGAGGGGAAACAAACGGCCTGATCTAATGGCTCAGTTGAAGTGTACGGTTCGGGGCATAGCACACGTGCGCTGTGTTAACTGGATGAAGCAGATGTGCTAACTTCCGCGTGAGCTATCGGCACGTAAAGCATTGGTAGTACAGTGTCATCCCAGTTGCAACTCCAAATATGTGGAATGGTCTCATCCGATGGCAACACTGAATTCGAAGAGCTAGATCATCACGACGCTCCGAATATCAAAAAACTAATCTTGTAATAATGTGTTATCTTTCCGAACTCCATCCCAGAGAGAACGAAGGCAAAACCACAGTGAGCAAGGCACCGTTCGTATTGCTGCATGTAATATCAGAATTACAGAATGATATTTCATAGGAATACAATAGGTTCTTGATTGGTTGCAGTTATCCTGTAGCTTGACACCACTAATGCAACTAAAGAGCAAGAAACACGTACCAAAATGGACGGAAATGGCTGATTGCCTCAGATAAAATGACAATAAAAATGAAACATTGAAGCAAATGACAAGGGACACAAACAGTCTCATTCAGAACGGACCGGAAGGCTCAACTATTAATGGCATACTCCAAGCAGTGCTTGCGGTTTGCATGATCCCTTTTCTGGCATGTCTGAATGTAAGTCAATGACTTCAGTTTCATCTAAAGTTATCGTGAGAATTTAGTGAGGATACCATAATGGCACATTCTGTGCTGGCGAACTGAATTTATCCTGAAGAGTAATTTTTGGCTTCATGGCCAACTTCACAGTTCCGTCATCTTCACACCATCTCATGGACTAATGAATGTAGTTCGTCCAGCGTCACGTTGGCAAATACAAAACACTTTTTGAGAAATTCTCCCCAAATTTGACATGTTGGTTTGACTTTTCGTTCTTGAGATCTATTATTCTGGTTAAAAGGAGAAACCGGATGTACACCATTAAAACTGTCAGATTCAATAATCATTCTGTTCAGAACCGTTCAATAGTCTGGTTCCACATGACAGAAAAGGAGAATCGTGTACCGAAGTTTCGACAATTTTAACAATTTACCACAAATAAATTGACGGATAAAAAGCTTACCCATTGCAAGAGTTCACTCCAAAGGCAAAAATACCGTTGAGCAAATAATTTTATCTTTTCAATAATCCCATCATGTGATAGCTTGTGAATATTGTGTGATAAGAAAGAATGTAATGTCATTCAGTCAGAGGTGGTTTCAAATAATTTTAACCCTGGCAGTCCAGCGTTTCTGTCAACAAGAGGTTTAATCAGTGAAATGTAATTCAGCAACATTGGTAAGATATTTATTAATATAGCGTTTATTTGTGCTGACTAGCACTGGTGGATGCCCAGAAGTGTGCTTGCTAGGATTAACTTACTGGTCGAATAAACAACTAAGCATCGAATATCAAAAATGATCAAATAATCAAGTTCATCAAGCTTTCGAGAGCATAGTAGTTTCGTTTCTTTTCGGTTATCATCGCGAGTCTGTCAGTCATTGTAGGGCTGGCAATTAACACATTTAAAGAATGACATCAACAAGGGGCATTATCTTCCATATTTAGGTATGATATAGATTAGTTTGGATTAGAATGAATGGTGAAATCATTCAAGAATTCCAACAGTGGTTTGTTGCTTCAGGAATGCGCAACAACCGTTGCAAGAAAAAAGGAAGCTTTGGAGGATGCCATCTCTCTGAAGGCTGCTTTTGGCACATGAATTGCAGTTGTGAATACTGCACACCTTTAAAGGATCCAAAATAGATTCTCGTGGCAACGCTAGTTTTTGGGTATGCAAAAGTAGAGGAAACTGAACCTAGGAAGATGGGATACACATACCTGGTGAGTGAAAATAGCCTCGGAACAGATTTTGAGTTTTTTAGAATCTAGTTCACCCATCCATAAATACTGTTAGCAACAAAGAAAATCTAGGACTGATATTCAAAAACTCTTGGCGTTGATTTGGGAGTTCAGGTTGGTGAGCTGACCTGTTCGTTCCTTGGTTCAGGTTTGCATATTTGTCTAAGCGCAATTACAAACTTTCTGCCGAAGTGACACCACAGTTTCGACATTCAGCCAAACGATTGTTAAAGGAAACCTCACCCATAAAATTCCGTTCGAGTACAAAATGGAATCAAGAGTTCAGAACGACCTTTCGACCTAGGAATTATAATTCTTAATTAGTTAGATATTAGCGACTGAGCATGGATTGAGGTGGATTACTCTGCAGACAAGTCATTGTGAAAACGGGGAGTGCGGTAAAGGGAAATCTTACACGTGGATTCCAAAGAAGCTGCAATATATCGATCTCAAGAGGGTCTATGCAAAGCGGATAAAAAGTTTAGAAAATCCGGAAATTCGATTTGAGAACCTGCCAGAGCCACCTAAAGCCAACCTCGAAGTCTCCCGAAAACTCAAATAATCAATAAAGGCAAATCAGTGGAAAATCGCACTGGTCCATCGCTGTCTCATCAAACCAAAAATTGATATCGATTCTTTACCTGAAAAACTATTTGTTGTTTTGGAAGAGTATGGGTATATAAGATCAATTGTAGACTGCTTTTCAGAGGGGCTTGTTAGTAATCCATATAATAGGTTTTGGCCACCAGTTCCTGTTAGGCACGTGTCTTGTGGGACGAACATGGAATATATCTAAGATAACCCTGCTGATGAGAAAGGGGAAAGAAGAAAATAATGCAATCGGTGAGAGACGGATAAAAGTGTAAAAGGTTAGACAACATCTTGCAGTACACCCGTAGTACTAACTGACGCGGATGCCTGTCTCGTACATTTGCGACTCTTTAACCGCTGACAGAACTGAACTCTTAGCTAACTAACAGGGAAATTAAAACGACTCAGGCGTGGAAAGTGACGATTGTAGAATGTATTCAATTGCCGCAAGTCATCGACATTAGCCGGCTTCAAACCACTGGATAGTGTGAGTCCGATCTTGGGTTGAAGTCCTCCTGGAGTGCAACATTTTGTACAACTGGATCATTTCTACTATCATTAGACAGTTGATCTCATTATAGGATTACTTCAAACAAAGCTGATTATATTTGTCGCCCTAAATTTACATTGGCAATGCCATTGCATATTCTGCCATGCGTGAGATGGGTTGAATCCTTTGATCGAATAACCATCTCAGTGATAGTTCATTTGGCTTGTAATCCTCGAAACACAGAACGTACTTCATGTACAGCCGATTTTGATTTATAACTTGTATAATGTTGTGAAATAGACAATTGCCGATGTTTCATCATTACTGTCAAACGAACTCAAACGCTGACACTTTTAGACTCTACCAAACCAAATTATTAATCAAGAATTTGTTTTGAAAAATAGAAATAGCAAGTAATATTGTTAATAATGAATACTTCTGTGATAGGCTGTCAGGTTATCAAGTGGTTTTAGAATGACTCAACTTTTAGACTACCTGCTGAATAATGTGGAATGGTGATGCGATCTGTACTACCGGCGTATGTCCGAGAAGGTTATCATCATGCGAATACTTCTATCCAACAGAAAATCAAGTGGCTTTTCTAATCATAGGCTATCAATTCCACGTGGTAACCAAATTGACTTTTCCGCGGTTTTATTTGCGTCCTCTACAAAAATGGTTATTTCGTGAATGTCGCAGTAATTCCAAACTAATCGACATCACAGTTCGAACCAATTCGTTTTGTCGTTCCGACTCTAACAAACGATTAACAATCTGAGTGACCAGAATTCTTGCTACCAATAAATTATTTAAAGAAAGGCAGCTTTTGCCCCAATTAATACAAATCCCGGTATTCGGGTCGAGACAATCCTACGGTTAACTGCGGACTAACGGTTCTGGAGACAGCATGCGTGAGTGCATAATTCTCCGCCAAAATCCTAGTTAACTCTGTCTTATCAGGCTAGATTTCTACCGAAACGCTACATTAAGAGTAAAACATTTCTCACCGAAAATGAATTTCACAAATGCTTTCGGATGAAAGCTCTTTATTCGTCAGTCATAAGGGACTCTGTGGTCCTGCGTAAAAAACACCCGGTTCAGTCGAAAAAATCGTCTTCTGTTTCTAGGTAAACTTAGTAAATTAAACTAGGTTACAACAAGTTTTTCGGTTCTCTTGATACAATTTCGCGTAAAATCCACTATGCATGTTTGCCGTTGACAGTTTGCTTGTGTGCGTGAGTTTGCGGGAAAACGCAGTGATAGGAATAGGTGAAGTAGTACTCCACCACACACGACGATGATACCTGTTTGTTTTCACAATACCGTATATTTACAAATGAAATTGCATTTGAAGCCCACCTTCGGCGATTGCTGAGCAGAACAGTTACTAGATAGAGTCCTACTGAAATTCAGAAGTGAAAAAGAGCAGATTGAGCGAAAATTTCCTGCACGGTTTCATAACACCACTGTTTTGGAGAAGGGAACGCGGCGACGATTTGAGAAGTTGAGATAGCAGATTTGTGTGATATTATTCCAAAATGGTTCGTGGAAATTGTTGTGAATTAGAATTGAGGAAAAGGTCTTTTTGACTTCGACAATACTAAGTTCATCCGGTGATTTATCTAGGTGCCAACTAAATTTTTGTCCTCTAATCACGTAGCATGAAACCAGATGCTGTGTGCACAAGCTATGAGTTGTCAAACCAAGCAAATTCCACTGCTCTAATTTCGACATTGTCACTCTTTTACCCCACGATAATTTGCGATGCAAAAGTACCAGAGATGTTTGGTGTAAATAGAATTCTAAGTACGTTGGACTTGAAAACAGTTCTCATCAGTGAAATAGAAAGTAAATCAAAGGTCTTCAAACGCCGGCAAACGCGTTCGTACCTCAAAAGTTTAATACTTAAAAGCAGTTATTGATTCCATCCAGGACTGAGATTCTTTGGGTGCAGTAGTTTGGTGACTGTTTTATTGTCTTCAAAGAAGTAAGTCTGCTTCATTGTGAGGGATATAACGTTAATAACACATTGCTGTTCGTAGATTTTGTAGTTTCTCGACGTTTCGACTACTGTGGCTGGTCTTTCTCACGATATGTTTTGTTTCATTGTAAGACATGCGGTTAGTGACAGGAAGACCATTTGGGATGCCTACCATACACTCTCCGGTTGTTTCCAGTTACTTAATTGTGCAAAAATTGTATCAAGGTAAATTTACCGAAGGGTCTCGATTGGAGGAAAATGGAATCGTGAACTTTTCAGAGTTCGGCGATTTTCTCTTAACCCTTCTAAGTGTCTCAAATATATTCCTAACTTCTCTTTCTGCTTTCCCTAGCCATCCTTATAAACCTTAAAATGTATTACATAAAATCGAGTTTGTCGCACAGATTAAAGGAATGCTTATCCTGTGTTCTCACGTCTTTCCTTGCATGCCAACCTACGGCGTTTATGTTCTCAAAAAATAACCTCAGGCAATTTCGCATCTCTTCTAGTTCCATTTCCATTTTTGTTTATCAATGCGTCTTGCCATTCTTACTCGAGTCTTAAACTTATAATCCATACTTCAATTATAAGGGATAATATTATTACGACCTTTTTGATTGGTCGTCGTTTGTCCATCCGTTTTTCTAGCCTGGTCAGTGATACAAGTGACAACTTGTGAGAAGTTTACATCGAAAAAACTCCAATCCATTGGATGTTGATCTGCACTTATATGGCTTCGAAACCAGAACTCCATCATTTGTTCCTTTCAAATTTATTTTTTTTACAAATCGCCTAATTGTCTTATCTCTGTCAAGTACTATTGGACAAGGATTTGATTATTGCACAACTGTCAGCCAATATTCTTTATTGGAGCATCCTGAAAGGCAAACTTTTCCACTACCAAAATGTAAATTAATACTTTCGAAGGCCGAGCAGTATGCGCTAATAGGACTCAAAGGCGGGGTCATCAAAAGCAATTTCAGAGGCCAAATGGAACCTGAATTTGGCTTAGGCCGTTCTCTCTAGATACGCGCAAACGAAACATGTACTTCAAAAAAAAAAAATGACACGCTTCCTACATATATACCTCTGCTGTTCTTCCGGCAATAATCAGTCTAGATTAAGGTATTAACTTTGGGGAATTGGAATTAGTTCTGCAGCATCATTGCGTTGATTCACGCGTTCATTTGGTGTGTTGCTTGCATTTCGAGTTTTACTGTGTTCATTTTGGAATAACGTTTCTTACAAACCACTCCAGTCGGAAAAATCAGACATGTTCTACTTATCATCAAACATCGGCGCATGACCTCGTTGCTATTCTTTTGAGTGATACTAACCTAAAGCCCTCCTGTGGTGCCTTTCTAGCGGCGAGGTCATGCAACTGGGTAAGGCGAAACAAGGTTTGACGATAGTGCTATCTGGGGAAATCTGATTTTGTTCATTATTGATAGAGACCAAAATGTACATCTTCGAACTTTTTCACTGAAAGTTCGGCTTGCTTATTTTATACGGTTTTCTGATCGGCAGCCAAATTTAGCGTTCCGGTTAGAACCAGGTTCCACCAAAAACATTGCAAAATTGTAGGTAATTTATGAAAAACTGGTCACCCTATTTACCATTCTGATTGAATACACGTTTCGTTCAGAGCTGACAAGGAGCTTATCAACCTCCGGACTATGTAGTTGGTGTGAAAGTGCATTTGAACTAATTTCACATTTTGTACTCGTTCACATGCATAAATGCTTGCATCATTTAAAGTGTGCAGATTTGTTCAAAACTGAAAATTAGATCTACGAGAAAAGTGGACCGTTAGAGCCTCAATTTGTTATTCTTTTTTAACTTGCTTCTCTTCCTGTCTGTTACGCTGTACGTACGTGATCAGCCCAGAAATGAAACAAAACTACAATTAGAAGTGACCTGTAGTTACGGAATTCTAGGAAGGAGCGATCAGACCTCCTTACCAAAGTTTTTAACCCCTTAGCCAAAATCAAGGGAACTTCCCTCGTCTTGGGTAGGGTGACTAGGTAAGATGACTGGGCGCACGAATTGAAACTAGCGTGTTGTTAAATATCTCAGGCATTATAACATATATAATGTAATTCGCAAGCAGTGGCAGTCACACCGGAGGTTTGTATTATGTCGAAGCATTCATAAATAGTCGTGGTAGTCAGTTTTCGCTCATGTGAATCGAAGCTCATGGCTTCTATAAGGTCATTGTTTCCCATCTATCAATGGTTCACTTTCGTGCCTAACTAGGGCACGGATCTGCCTCTGAATACGGTTTATTGGACTGGAAACCATGTTGGCAATTGACTGCTATCTGACAAACTTATAATAGGACTGGGCACTCTTCTTGGTGGCCTCATCAAAACAAAACACGTGTGCAGCGTGTCCCGCAAAGAAGATCTGGGTGAGCAATATCCCAATGAAGGCATTAATTTTCAGAAGCTGTCAATGTTTATGTGCAAACTTTCTGACCACATCTGTGTATCCGCTGCTTCCTGTGTCCTCTTCAAAAAGGCTGTAATTTTCCCATACTAATCTACTGCTGCAGTAACCAATTAAAGGGACATATTGCTTTATTTCTGAGACCGATTGAAAGGGGACAATTTCATTGAGATCCCTATTGAGTCTCATAAACTTAATTGTCTGAAGCTGGTATCCGGCTGCTCACGGAAACTGATTTTTGTAAGCATCTTATATTCGTAGTACTAAATCTCTGGAGCGATTTTCTGTTCAGCCTCTTTGAGAGAATTGGACGAGTTGAACTAAAAGTCGCACGGAAGAATGCCAGCCCACAGGGAACTGGTAAAATTGAGTAAAATCTTTCACAAAAGCCACATGATGGAAATTCGGAATAGACTTACGTGTAGTATGCTGAAAAGGCACCACTGTCCAGCTTCCTAGAGTGTAGAGTTCAAGGAGATGCGACCACATTTCATCTGAAACTAACCGCCAAGAGGGATCGGAGTAAACGAAATTATTCTCTTGCTAGCTGAAATAAAGTTATTCGGAAATTGACAAATGGATCATGACACGCACTGCATTCACAAAGGGGAAATTTTAGTGAGGGAAACAGACAGAAATATGGATGTGAAAAGGCACTTCAGCTTTACCAAGTTCACCCGTCTCGATACCCAATTTGAAAGCTATCGCAACGTAATAACTTCCCTTTTTTATTATAGAAAATCGCTGTATGGTATTTCGAAGTTCTCAGACAGCGCAGTTTTTTCTTGTTTTAATGATTCTATTAATTTATTCAAGACGTCCCCATGAAAGTTACACTGCAACGAAACACAACAAGAGAGTTCAAAGATATAAAGTAAATACTTATTCCCTTAGTCAGAACCAAGGACGAATATTTCACCGCAGCACGTCTTAGTGCGTCAGCAACGACAAAATGGGGAATTAATTTCGGGCGTTTGAGCACGGTACCATTGCCGTGTAGTCAACTGTTGGAAAAGGCCAAACTAATTTTTCCCATAAAACATTTACATACAGATTTCTGCGTTGTTCGACTCACAGTGGCATGTTCCGGGTTCGTGTCTTATTTGGATACGTTGGATGACTGACCGCGACAGTTCAAAATATGCTATGGTTTCACTAATGTGTTTGTTCTGGACTTTACACACTGAATGTTCTCACTGACCAATCTAACCCTGGTAAAACAAACTGCAAACGGACGACTGGGTATATAACAAATACTAAGTAATTTGACTAAAGTGCAATCTTAGCTGAGCTCCGCTTAATACATTAGCTGATTCGTAAGCGGTTTCCGCACCTCTAATAACAATCGGTTGCCCAAATAATGTACAGTTAAAAGTAATAAATCACAACTTCAAAACTAAGTCCTTCAGTGAGTGGTTCAGCCTGGCCAATGGAGCAACAGCAACACATGCCAACAGAAAAACATGTGACGAATAAATGAGAAATGATATGAAAGCAAGCAATTAACTGTTTAAAGGCAACCTAGGAAAACAAATTTTGTAATTTAACATGTTTTTGTCCAATCTGTTAGTTTTTCGTCACCAACAAGAACAAGTAGAAACAAAACACGAGGACGTTGGGAGACTAAGATATTTTCCACTCCACTACCTTGCTTGTGATTCACGAATCCAACTCAGGTACATTTGCAGCAATGCCTGATATTCTATTTCTTTCACTATTGCCTACAGGTAACTGGGAACATCAAAGAAAATCAAGTCTGAAGTCTGTCATACTTTGAAACGCGCTACAGGTACTATCCAATACTTTCATCAGTCTCTTTCTGTTTTTAACAGAAAATTTATCTTTTCTGAAGCATTTCTTATATTCTATCTCCCAAAACATTCTCCATTTATTTTCTCAGATATTTGGTATCCGAACCACAGTTTCGTTAGTACTTTGACACCATCTACTTCTTCTGTATTAGTTCTACTAATAACCGATAGAACTGATACCATAAGAACTCTCGTTTCCCTTTGTATACCATCATTTATGTACTGTTTGCCGGCTTATTGACTTCGAGGTCTACATTACCAGCCACTTTTTCTCGGTAAATTTTATAACTGCAACAAAGAATGAATTTCGCACTTCCCGAACATCTCGGTCTTGGCGGTGGAAATCCAAAGCTTTTGCTCTGGTCTGAATTCCATATTAGCTCACAGACTGCCAATGTACCAAATCCTGATCGGGCTGGCCGTTTTAGCAGTATGCTGCACACTGGGATCATTTAGGCAATATACTGAACCCTCTCGTGACCCGTTTTTTGTCCTGTTTCTTTTTTGTAAAGTATGCTTTGACTTTGCGACCTAAACAGTGGGGTGACTTTTGGAACTTCCCGAAATCTTACAAACGGAATACAATTTTCGTTTTTATAGACTGTTCCATATGTTTTTCAAATGCCACCAAGATTGATTCGAATGCCTTAGCCATTAGGGAAACTGTGTAAGTGTTCCGACTAGTGGTTCATGGGATGCAGCACAACACAATATATCCTCTTTATCCGCCATTGGGTTTTTTTAGGTCACAGACGTTTGCTCGCAATATGGTCCATTTTCAAGTAATGGACGATTTCTTTGAAGTACAATGAAAGGTAACAAAAGATTGCATAAATCCTTTATTGTAATTGTCGTCGTATTCTTATGGAATACGTACATAGGTGTCAACATTTCAGTCAATATTGGATACATTGCAAACCTTGCCAAAATACAAAGAGTAAAAGCGGGAATAGAAAAATGCAAAGTTACTAGAGGCTTTTGATGAAGTCAGTCACGACCTGTTCTCTATTAGTGAAAATTAGGGTTAGGTAGTGAATGGTCGAGTTCCTGTAGATATCTCTGGAATAAAGTATGCATTGGAAGGTGGAACGTGTTCTGGCGTGAGAACCGCATTTAAAAAGGTCATTGTCTGGATGAGAAAAGCGATCCAAAGTAATTTCCTATGCCAATTTTTCAAGCAGAACACAAAGTTTGGTGGATTGTTCATTCAGCGGCGTGTAAGATTCACCGTAGACAACTGACAGACGGTGAAGGTTTTAAAAGTCTTTTTTCAATAAATCAGGCAGACAATAAAATAGTGAAGAAAAAACTCACTGGCAAACACAAGTGGTAGTAATATTTTGTTTAACCTGGAAACACCACAGTCCTTTGGTGTTGTATGGCAAAATTCTAAGATTTAATGCACAGTCAGATATGTGTCATGACCGTCTCAAGCTTCTATCGACAGTAACTCATAAGTAAGTGACCGAATCTATTTTAGTGTGTTTATGTTGATAAAAGAAGGGTCACGCAAGCCAATGGACTAAACAGACCAAAAGAATAAAAATTTCAACTTAAACTAAGGGAATATAAAAAAATCATGGATTCTCCTGTCTCTTGGCTGCAGAGTTTTGGTTTTTACTCCCCCATGTTGGCACTGTTTTTTTTATCGCATTTTCGGGTATCAGGTGCTCGTCCCCATATCTCCTAAACCTATATTTCATTCTATTTTCCACGGAACGGTCAAAACTTGGAAATACTCTTCCCATCTCTGTCTCCTACACCATTTACAGTCTACCCCTGTCCAGAAGCAAGATCGACGATCAGCTTCTTGCCTGAATACTTTCTTATACTCGTTTATCATCATCCGGTTTAAACTATTCATGTGAATTATCTGATGCGCGCTAGCAAACCGAGAGCTATGTAGAGTGCGACTGTCTAGAAGGTTCCCATTTTGAGACTCGAAATTTTTTTCAGTATCATGATCTAAAGTGAATTAAAGCCTTTTACTCAATGAAATTGGTTAGCAAAAGGTTGACTCGCATCGGATTTGAACTGACTAATTTTGATCTGAATAGACGGAAATGCGATTTAAGATTTTATGATACATAAACTCCGGTTAATGGTTCTCCGGACAAAAAACATGCATTTCGTGCTAAATTTTCAGCAAGGAAGATTTAAACTTTTAGCATTTGTGTTGAACTGGAATTTTTAACTTTGACTGATATTTATTGCTTCGTGTATTCAATTCTGGAAACTGGAAAACCACGGAGGTTTTACAATTGAAAAGTATTTCTTTCAGAAATCGGAATTTGAATTGATGATTATTGGTTGGAAGAAAATGCTGCTAAGTGGACCGTTTAAGAACACGAAATGCGTAGTTTTATTGACCTCGTCTAGGCAGTCGGGTGGTGCCAGACATAGCAGGTGCCCCATCGTTTCCAGTTTCAACAAAAAACATCAAAATATGGTAGCATGTGTTTGAGTGCCGGAATGTGTTACGCGAGTCACTCTGAGTGCACTTTATAAGCTATGAAGTCTTAGATTGTGTTTGTGCCACCTAAGGAAAGTTTCGAATAAAATATTCCAAGTGCCACTTAAAAGCAAAGCAGTCTAAAGAATACAAGTTTATGATATTTATTCTAAGCACTAGCCCGTGACGCAAATTGGTTCCTGGACCAAAACACCTGACTGACTTGTGTTACGATAGATTTCAGCGGAAAAAACGTTTAAAACCAACGGTTGTGTGCACGTCGAATATGTCATCTGAGTCTGATGTTAGCCTTTGTTGCGATGTATATATGTATGTTTGTGAACATGTGACTAACCAACCAAAAGAGAGGCCAGATCAACAAGCATTCATTGCTTACAGTGTTTGTACTTTTAAGGTACATTTCAGCACGCACTGGAGAGTTTTTACTGGGTGGAGAGTGTGTCCAATGTGATTGCTAAGGGACAGCAAATGAGAGGGGTAAATAGAAGCACATTTCGTACAACTTTATAGCAGATTAGGGAAAGGGATCGATAACCAGACCAGTGACCACATACTATAGTAATTATATATTTACAAGTATTTTATTAACTTAGATTTTACTAGCTCAGAGTAGTCGTTTGTTTGATCACAGTGTGCGAGAAATAACATGGCTGATAACCTGTGACGTGAAAATATGAACATTTAGTCGCTAGCCGAAGTTAGGGCAACTGAACTCATATAATACAGAGAGGTTTTGCCATTATTACTATCATTATTTTTTTAAATATATTGGTCACGACAATGTTGTTTCGATAGAGATTCAAATGTCATTGGTTTACTTCTGTTCGACAACCTATTCCACCGTACCTTCAGACCAATTGAAGGATGTGTGATGCTTTCGTGCACGCTCCAGGCCGATCACAAAACAGAATTGATGGCAATTTTTTAATTTATTTAGAACCACACAGTCTCAGCAGAAGCATCCTGGGTTGACTAGAAAATGTGAAGCTGTCGCCCTATTGAGGAAAATGACTGGAACTGCCTGCTGACTCATTCGACCAACAGCTTTGGCTGTGCACAGTTGATACTGGATTCAGCGAAGACAGGATAAATGGTGATACATCCTGATAGCCGAAGGACTTTGCGAATTCGAAGGAAATCTGATTTTTTGTTAGTTTCACTACTGGGGAACTAGTTAGTGAAACGAGATATTTTTTCGCCTCTTCGAGCTGACGCATTTTATTTCAACTGTGTAGTATTTAACTCGTCACATGATAAAATGTCAATCCTAGATTCATCCTGGGAGAACACAAATGAAATTAATAAGGTGATGATCAGACTGAGTATTAGGAAATTAGATTTTGCATCATACTATTCCATGTGCCATTTAACTAATATCTAACTCGTCATTAAGAGAACCTGCAAGCACTGTGCAGCTGTTTCATCGGCCTTATTAGAAATCATCGCTGCGCCAGAACCGGAAGGCGAATACGAATGGAATATCTGTGCTTCATTTTTTAAAGGCTAGTCGAACTGAATCTCGAGAATAATCAACTTCCATAATAGTCAGTTCAGAAACAAACATTATTTATGTTCGACCTGTCCGTGGAAAGTCTCCACGGAGTGAAAAAGAAGAGTGCTTTCAACCAAGTGATGTCAAGTTAAACGAAAAGCGGTCCGCCTGGGGCGGAAATGTGTCCTGTCTAGCTACAGATTACAGAACAGAAGTTGATATAGCTTGGATGCGGCCCGCAGCTAAGACCAGAAAATCACAATCGTGGCAAAGCACAAGCGAGAAGAGCGAAACTTCCCTGAGTGCCGTTGATGCACATTTATTTTGATGGCGATGTATCTGTCCAGTTATCTTGTACAAGAATGAGTCGCGAATAAAGTATAACAACTGCCACCGTCTTCTCGCTGTCCTCAGTTGACCATTCCGGAAGTGGAAACATGTCCGTATGCTCTGACTGTTCCATCTTATGCGTCGACAAGATCGGTGACGACCACTGAACGTTATTTGAAAGGAGACAGGTAAAAAACAACATAAATTTCATTGGTATTCTTAAATATTCTCCAATGAATTTACAAACAAAAGACACGTGCAACTGTAGATTACACACGTTAGACGAGGGAGAATTTCGAAAACTACCTAATTAAACATACTGTGTGTATGGGTGTATCCTAAATATGGATGTATTATAATATCATGAAAAAAACATGTTCCAGTCTGAGACGCCTCATGAAATTTTTTCCAAGCACCATAGACATGTCTAAGTGCTACTGCAGGAAAGTCTAGAATCAAATAGTAAAACTAACGCTCATTTGACGCTTGCCAATAAGACGAAAAGAAACATCTTACGAGCAACAATGAATGCAAAATTCATGGGAACCCATTAGACATTCAAAAAAAAATTCGGTTTAAGAATGAGCTGACGATGCCCTGGTCTTTTATATAAGAATAATGAAATCAAGAAACAAAATCCATAGTGTGGCGATCAAAGTACTCATGAATTCAGCAAACATTTACATGGAAATATGCGGTCTGTCAAAGGTTTCTCCAAATGCTATTCGTGAAGTACAGCACAGTCGACGCAGCGTCACTTGCGATAAAATCTGAAATTAATGAGACCAGACTGTCATTTCAAGAAGGTTGGAATTCGTGATCAAAAGCACACGAGGAGTATTTTCTGGTACTCTCAAAAAATTTCCATATTTTCCCTTTTCTATAATAATGGTTATATTTTGACCAGAATACGCTCGGAAAACAAACGTATTATTTCATCCAATTATAAATGACAAACCAAATTCTTTAGTTCCATTTATTCGGAAACCTGGAGAATGCATAACTGCTCAAAATACTGTGTTAACAAGAGAGGATCGGGAATTTCCGTGGTGCGTGAAAAAGGATTTGCTACCGTCGTTCGGAAAGCGGTCACTAAAATGAAAAAAAATTTTCAATGAAATATCGACTGCGTGACTTATGAAAAGGTGAGTAAAAATGTGTCCGATGCTTTTGCAAAGGTAAACACAAACCGGGAACCGAAATAACGGAAATGCAGCAAATATCCATTCAAATGATTTAGTGATTCGTTAAACCTTGAATTTTTAAAAGTGAATTCTAAAGCCTTTTTTTATCATCTCACGCAGTGCTACTCTGACGCCGCTGATATCCGGTAAGAGAGATTAACTATAGTATCAGGAACGTCAGTATGGGCGCTGAATCAAGTTTGCACAACACGAATTTCGTATGAATATCTAGCTAAAAGGCTAACCAAACGGCCCGCATTTTACAATTTAGACGTGATTTCGACACTAGAAAAACTATCTGTTTGAAAACGGAATACCAACAGGGCGTTTTACAGATCCATCCACCCGACAACGGGTAGCTAGAATTAGTCAGTTATGTAATGACCTAATTTGTGAAGATGGACAATTGTGTAAAGGTCTACTTGAAAAAAAGATTTCTTTAAGGAAGACCGGAAGCGAAATTAATTGCTGTATTTAGGCAATACGAACACGCATGTGTCATCTTTGGTCAACGTGCTAGCAAAACATTTGAGATCACAAATAAATCTCTTTTTGGCCCAATTCACGACGCATATATCTTTGTCCAGAGTGCAATTTTTACCACATGCTGAGCATAGATAAAGAACTGTTTTTGAGTGCCCAACTGATCTGATTTTCTGTGCATAAGGATCTGACATTCTCCATCCGGTGCGAACAACAATGTGCACAGGGTATTGACACTGGAAAAGTGAAAAATATAAATATATTCCAATAACTAGAACACGAGACTAACTCAATTTTATATCGTAATAGCAAGGCACGTGCTTTCCATTCCGAGGTAATTAAGTGGTATTAACGAAAGCGAGAGGAATGCTTCCCGGCAGATGATTGCTGCCTCGTCTCAGTAAACATTATGTTGGACTAGTGTTTGATTTTTGCTTTGTTCCATCATTCAATCAGCATGAGATCAGCACCAGTGAGTCCAAAACAGGTGCGTCTAAGCGGATTAGTTAGTTTGAAATTTCCCAACAGGTAGATTTATTTCCAAATTATCACAACACCCAAGGATTTTTAGCTGCATTACATTGGTTGGTAATTTTCCGTGTGCTTATGACAGATATACGGTAATAATCTTGTCAGACTCTTCATTAGTACCAGCGCATTGATTCACAAAACATGTTTGGGCCATTTGCTTGAACTCCAGTCAGGGGCCAATAAATCCAGGTTAGTAAAAGTACACTGGCCTGTTTGTTTCGTATTTGGACTCATGTATGTTTAGTGGTTTGGACGGGAATAAATAGCCTCAAACTTCGGAGCAGGGTATTCGAGAAATCGAAAATAGAACTGCAAATTTGTCAGCAGCAGAACTAACCTGATGAGTCATATTCTAAATGCACACACGTTCATGTGGTCGTCAACTATACTGTAGCAATCCAAACTTGACCTGTCACTTCAGAATCGCAAAATGCAGATTCGAATTACCTGACAACTAGGATCTATAAATTCTCGTATTTCAGTCAACCCCGGTAAACCCAGAGAAGTTCTGATCATTGTCAGTTATCTAATAGCCATATGAGATAAACACACGGAATGACCACTGAATATAATTTTGTCTCATCATGCACAGAACAAAATGTTTAATAGTTTGGAAGGAGGTAGATTTTTGTCAAAAAGGATTTCGAAAATTGTCAAAAGCAAAATCTGCTTCCGCGGCAACGTAAATTGCGACCATAAATCATAGCCTGACGGTCGATGTGAGCTCATGCACATACAACCAGCCGACATGGAGGTTGTGGTCCTGCGATTACAGTGAACAGAACACATGACAGGAGTAAATGGAAGACAAACATCCCATTTCTCTTAAGCAGTCGAGAATGAAGAACGAGAAATAAAATGACTCCGTAGCATACATTTTTCTCTCGGTGAAGGGACTGTAAAATTAAGGGGATTCTGATTAGCATACTACGACTTTTATAGATTTTCGGAAGAAGGTGGTGGGTCGGTTAAGGTCAAAAATTAGAGAGAAAAGTGACTCGAGTGCGGAAGCAAACAAAGCAGAAAACCTCAAATGTGACCGAAGGAAAAATACCTTTTCAGCTGGCCAGGAAATTGCACTTGGGATTTTAAGATTCAGCAAAATGATACCACAGTGCGATTGAATGCGCTATGGGGACTAAACTCTTTCAAATTAGTTTGTTTTCATTGTTTATTTTTGCGCTGGTTTTCAACAGAAAACAACGGAAGTACCAAATTTTAGGAAGCAGCTTTGGCTTTAAAGGAAAAAAATGAATTCCTGAGAACTTGATATTGCTTGGTGTGGTACCACTCCGGTAGGTATCAAATGATACCACGTTTCCGAAATCAATTAAGATGAATAATTACACGGGCAACCGAAATTACGTTGAGTTCATGTTCTAATGATTTACCAATAACAATATATATTATATAAATCAGCAACCTGAAAACAAAAAGAAGCCAAGTAAAGGCGCTCCAATAAAATTATGCAGAGAACAAATGCATGAACCGTAAAATAGTAAACTGTCATCATCGCACACCGAACACGATCTCTTTAGGCAGACTATTTAGCATTTGCGCCAATGACTGTAATTCTGGGCCATTTTTCTCAATCTCCCCAACCAGAAATATTCTTCATCTCATGGACTTCAACGAGAAGGGCGGTAAGCACCAACGGCCGCCTTGACAAACACGAGCAAAATCGGCTCGAAACGGTAAATGATTAGGAGTACGATGTCGACAGCTTACTCCAATGGGATGACTGCCTGTACCCAACATACGACGCCGCACCTTATTCGCTATGTTTCCGCCAGAATGGAGGAAAGAATACAGAAGTTCGTATGAATATATCTTTGTGATTAGGTCCACCACTGTTCGAACTCTTTCTAACGACGAGCACAATGATCGACCTTCCCAAAAATGTGACATCCTCGGAATACCAGCCCTTCCAGTACAAGACTGGAAGATTTGACGTCATAAATATATTTACCTCACAGGATGGGTGTGCTGGAACAGTCCATGGCGTGTACGACCGATTAGCGACGACGGGGAATGAATGTGGGGGTCATCTTAATTCGGCTTCATATGTGTTTACCCATCGCACAACATACTGCTGATGATTGTGGATAGGGGAACCGTCAGCTTCAGAGATCGTTCCGCATACACCCATTGCTATCTCACCAGTGCCTCGAATGCTGTGAAACAGCTGTCGAGAGCTTCCCACAGCGGCAGCGCGTTACATCTTCACAGCATCACGAGATCACGAGAACTCGCCATTTCTACTAAAGCCTTTGTTAAATTCACATCTCTTAAGGAGCCCTACCTCAATTTACTTGCCACCTGGCATGGACTAAGAAGTTGCAAAGACTAAGTAGCAAATAATGTGTTCTGGTCAGGGTTATTCCAGATTTTGAGTTTGGATTTCCAGGAAAATTGTCAGGCCGGTGGGGTGGGGAATAACTCAGCGCTGCCTAAACGACGCTGGCGTACATTTTGACCAACGAAAGTAAGCAGATGGTCAGCTTGGCGCACAAAAACGCCTGGTAGGAATGGAGGGATGTGCTCCATTAAGGCCGGTATCCTTGCTAACATCCTTGTTATTTGTATATAGTTATGATGTGGCCGGTCTGAGTCCTGCGCTGACTCAAAAGGGAGGCCGCCAGGTGGCGTACGGGTGATTGGAGTGTCTGAAGTTCACACTGACCAAGGCTGTGACTCAGATCGAGATTGGCAATTTATAAGAGATTATACTGGTAGTTCTTTTTTTATCAAGGAAACCAATAATCCATTGCGTGTGAGCAAGGAAAACTACAACTTCGCTGTAACCACCATAAAACGCCAACTTAAATACTTAATTGTGAGTCGTCATAATGTCCAGCCTGAAGTGCACTGAAATTCGAAAAATTTGAAACAGTTTTAACTGTTTTACTTTTCATCATCCTCGGCCGCGCCCAACGAGTTTTGCTTATCATCACTTAGTTAGTGGACGTTTGTAACAGTTTCTAGTGGCTTATATTTCATCTATTCTATGCTGTGTATGATGAATCATGTGAACGTTTGTCTAATCCAAAACCGTGGGGAAAAAAATTGCGTCGGTGTTAATCGGTATTGTCCCGAGGATGCCGCAAGTAAAGGTTATTTTCCTTCCAAATGTATCGAACATAAATTTCACATCTCCATTCACACCCGATTCCAATGTCTGGTTAATTTATGAAGACCGATAGGAAAGGATTTTCATCTTGCCAATTATGTAGTGTTTAACTATTGGTAGGTAACAAAAGGATTCGCTGACCAAGCTCATCCGGTCTACATCCGGCAAGTCATATATTCAACAAAGTGAGAACATTTGACGCAACATGAATGTTTGCTCAAGCTTCAGTTACCGTGTGGCAAGCAGACACTGAAGCTTTTGCTTCTTAGCAAAAATGGACCGACTATTCTTTACCTCGGTTATGTTGGCCGAACAAACGCTTTTTATTACACGACGAGGGGTCAGTTTATAACCGGAGTTTTGTTGAAAACACTGGTTTATTGAACAAACGGAGAAGTCCAGTCAGCTGCTGTTTCCGGTAAGTCCATCACATGGGTAATAAACTGTAGAACTTTGCTGCACTGTCGTTCTCTCCCTTGAATACTGATTCACAGAAAAAGCAGTGTTATTTTGAGGTGTGACCCGTCTAATTCTCAGTCCTGCTGGGGTACTAGGTGATGATTTCTCATGCAATGACAAAGTTCAACTTTTCATTTGGAATTTAAACAAGAACTACACAGCCGTATGATTTGCTTTGTAAGAATCATAAACTTTACTTGTATGGCACAAGTGGATTGTGAATTCAGGGTGCACAAAAGAGTATTAGCTGAAAGTTTGGTTATCAGTTCAGCTCGGCCGGCTTCCCATGACTAACTGAAATGCACAACAACTGTCCTGTGCTGACATGCAGTACGGGAAGCCGCTGGTCCATAGTAGCCGGTTCTCTTGATAGATAGTTCCCTTGTGGATTAGCTTGGCACAAAGGTCTGAAACACGAGACTGTCTTTACTCGGCCTATGCTTTGTGACCGGGAAGAAAAACGGTGCGGTACTTCCATAGTCTACTAACGAGTACGCCGAGCTATGCTACTCATGATGAATGATTCCCTGTGAAATCTGACCACCTGCAACTGACACTAATGAACACCCATGGTGATTTAATCAATCACCGATTCTAATAAGTGTCATGTTCCTGAGCTAGTTTCCTTTTTGTCCTACCAATTTTCTTGGCTTAAATTCCGGGATCCTGTATCTCCACTCAATCACGTGATCACATTCTGTGACCGAATTTGAGCAGTTTTATGTTTACACGTGAATTCACTCTGTGCATAGTCAGTTCAAGGTTTGGTTGAAATTGTACTTTGTTACAAACTGATTTGATGAGTTAACGTTTTATTCGTGTTGATTTTGATGGCTACCCTTTGAACGACCATAACTGGGTGAGGGATTTGAGAACAGCTTAGATTCCGGTTCTATTAAAACATCTCAATAATATCTGCCGAACACGGATCTAACGTCTTGTAACTGACTGCGAGTGTTATGCCTGGTACTATTGTAAAAATCGTCGATTTTCAAGTGGCTTTTCAATGTTGTGAATGCTCCGCACGAGTAAAATGTCCATAAAGCAGGATTTGGAATAACAGTAAATACTGAGCGGTCGTCCTGATTCATTGTTGTCGAAGTAGGGGCATTGTGCAACTAATGCCTACTGCATTACCGGTTTCCAAAGGCACTATGCAAACATTGCTTGTGAAGTCAAAATTGATTTATAGTTTTTCAAATGTTATCGATAAATTTGGTATTTGGATTACAAGTCTTCGTTCAACTCGGCCACTGAGTTTCATACTAATTTCCGACTGGATTGCACTTGTCCTCGACATGATCTGGTAACAATCGAAGCAAACACAAATTCTCCTCAGAGTCTTAGCCCATGTTTGAGTTTTGCGATGATAATGAGGACGTGGCAATCAGACTACCATGATAAGGCGAACACAAGTCACCAACTACATGTCAATAAATCGTACCATCCACCGTTTCGCAAGAAGGATTTGGTAAGTTTATCAATAACATGTACCATGAGAACATGTCAGATGAGTGAAATTTCATTAGAACCAGATGATTATTGCTCCCTTCCGTAGCAGAAGGAATTCGGCACGGATTCAGATCGAGAATAACTGGAAGGGGGATGGGTATTTCTCATCTAACCACGTCCGAATGAAGTTTTGCCGATTGGAAAACGTATCCGGAAAATTGCATTCCTTGGATTTGTGTACGGCGAAAATGAAGTGACATGTAAAGTAACCGTGGAGCATCGCTACGAGTGTAGCATGTATCTTGAGCAGACGGGAACAGAGGACGTATTTGGTTATGCTTTACGTGTATGAAAGTCATTTCTTCTATGAGCTAACCTATATACATAGTAAATTGCCGCAATGTTTCCTGTTTTAAAATAGCTCATTTGAGATCTGCAGATGCTACGGTGTGCTCTGGAGATGTCAGCGCATAGCATTACCGGAAAATTTCAGTTTTTTCATGATGCACTTCTGAACAAATAATTCGAATGCAAGGAAATCCCTCGTATATTTCACTAGCCTCGAAGCCAGACGATTCCAACGGAGATGTTAGCACTTGGCAATTTGTTGCTTATACTTTCGAGTACAGAAAAGAATACAAAGCTCTGTCCGGAAGATATACCGTCATAAGATTGCGTGTTCGGATTGGTAAATAGATGCAATTAATTTCTTTAATCTGAATCAAAACATCGTTTATAATACAAATCAAAATGTTTTCTTTTTATTTTGGAAACTATTCTGTTGGCAATTTTGTTGGCGATTCATTTTTGTGTGTTGCACTCCCCAGATATGTTGGGAAAAAGCGTGTTTCGAATAGAATATAATATTTTTGAAAATAATGCAATTAGATTTGCATTTTAGCTGACCTGATTCGCAAACTATTTGGAATCTAATATTAAAAACAAATTTCGTCAAACTTCTAACTCTTGGGAAGGAGGGAGGTGGCAGAGACAAATTTATACTCGAAATCAACATTTTTGATACATATACGTGAGAAGCAGTTTGATTTCGACGAAAACTGTAAACGTGTGACATTCTATTAACATCGGATTATTCCACGGAAAAAGGCGATGAATGACTAGGAATAATTGGTAAACCCGGCGGTTTTTTATCTAATCGATTCTCGTTCCCGTGGTCATTATTCACGTCCGAGCCGATTTTCGTCAGTATTCTCACGTGAACGCGTCTCGTAATGAGGTATTCCTTGGCCATTGATCGATGTCCACAGTTTCTTGGTCACGGAATGTTTGTGCTCAGGGAGATAGAGGGCACGAAAATTGAGCTACCAACTGGTTTCGGTTCTATCGCAAAGGCTTGGTTTTCAGTGTACATCAGTATTTCTAGCATCAAGACGCAGCCACTTTCGAACGAGTAGTGGGTTGCCGTAACCGAATTCCTGTCCTATAGATAGTTCAAATGAAAAAAGATGGACAAATTCATACGATCAGACGCGACAGCTACCAGTGGACAGCGGATACAAATTAAACCGCAGTACTCCCGTCACAATGACATGTTAACTGGTTGCATTGTACGTGTTCAGTGACAGATAGATGATGAAGCTGAAGGTTGGTTGTCGACAAAAATAAGTGGAAAGTAGCGTAGACCCAATCAGAAGGAAATGTTCCGTCTCACTTGTCGGGGCTTTCGATTGATTAAAGTTTCGTCAAAACCGATAGCAAGCATATTTCGTTAGCTTTGCGAGAGAATTTTACATCTACAAAATATAGGAGTAAATTTTTTTTAGAAGACTGCTTAATACTGGATAGTTATTTCCAGAATTCGAGCAGACAGATAGCTCACGGTTTCAAAACTCGCTCTTCTGTGATACTCCTGAATCCAAAAATTCTGACAGCGCTGAATAAGTAAGAATATTTAAAGAGCAGTATTATTGTAGTCGATGAAGAGTAACTTCAATCTTCTTTATTTACTGCTTAATAATTACGGAAAAAAACTGGAGAGGTTGCCTTGGCCCATGCTGTGGCTTCTAGATGAACACGCCAATGACGACGAAGACAATTCTTAAAGATAGAAAAAGGTTATTTGAATTTACGCATCAGAGACCTTTCCTGCATGTACGCGAAGAATATAACAGGTGTTACCAGTCAATCCACTAACCAATCAGAAATGGATATTTGTCTTCACAATAAAATTCACGTCTGACATCGACTGATTTTTAGATTATTTTATGGCACCACATGCGCATTAACTTTCCGGGAGAGCAAAGGAAATGAAACGTGCTAAGCGGTCGATGTCCACAAATAATCGATTTTGTTTGCTTCATTACCTACTTCTATCTACTGTCAGAATCAGTGTAATTGCATTTGAGTGACTGTAATCATTTTCTATCCCTTTCTATTCATATTCATTTGAATTAGTTTGCATGGGTCCACCAGATGTCAGAACCTTGTTTACCGGCACGTGCCATAAACATCAAACCAATTTCGCTCAAGGGCCTAAATTATTAAACTAATTTTTAAGCCATGCCCGGCGTCCGAACTTGAATATTGATGGGAAAATCGGGGCGGATTATTTTCAAATTTATTAGCCGTTTCCCCATTATCTATGCCCACGCGGTCAACGTTCGTGGTTTTTAGACGTCTGTAGGGTGGAAGTTATCTTTACCCGGATGCATGTAACTAGACAGAAACAAAACTTGCGTTTGCTTAGTTATTCTTGTTACCCTCAGTGAATGCGCGTTTCTTTTGCCACACTGATTTTCGGTTTAAACTATTTTGCAAAGTTGTGTTAGTCGCAGCTCATGTTGTGTTGCTGGTCGCTGAGCTTAGCGTTTTGTTCGCAGACGTTTCACTAGCATTCCAGTCGGGGACCGGTGTAGACAAAAGTCCAAACTGAATGAATTTGAAATTACGGATCAAGCAGCCCTGAAGCATGCAAGAGTTTTTGGAAGCAGGGCACTCTTAACATCCTCCAAGTAATAGACATGCCCATCTGGGTCATGTGCATAGTCGGATGCAAAACAAACCATTGAACCAGATAAAAAACTGTAAATCAAAACATACAGATCCACGGTAATGGACCTGAAATGCTTATGCCAAAGCAACTATGAGGATTTATCGCCGAATATTCATATGCCCAAAATAGAAATAACAAATCACTGAAGCCGTAACTCACCTGTCTAGGACCAAAACCTAAAACAGCAAAGGCCAGATAGTAAAAGAAAGGCCTAGCTACGTGGTTTAGGTCGTTGACTTGGCCATAGGTCAAGGTTAATTGCGCACCTGTACTCACGGAAGTACACCCCGACTACACATGTGTACTGACGATGTCACCTAGATTAGTGATGAAGCGTTTGTAATTAAAGTGCCATGCTCAGTGACCAAAATCTGACGAAAAGATTTCACGGTCCCGATTATTGTTTCACAGCTTTCAAACTTGTCCAGAATGCTAACATACTTTGAGGCTTCCCAGTCATCAAGCTTACAAATTCGTGAGAAACAAATGTAAAATTATTTTCCAAAATGAACCAAGCTGTTTTGATTTTCGTCAGCATACAGCTAGCACTCGACAGAAGAACAATGGGAGTGGACTTTTGTAATCGAGCTACTGGTAGCTAGTCACCGGTATGTTGTGCGGTCGTGAATGCGACGCGTCTGAGTACGACCACAACCAATAAAGTCCACGTATGGCAGCCCAAAGTCATTCTTAGACGCTGTCCCAGGAATATCACAGATCCTCAAATGCCACAAGAAGAAAGCATGAATGATTGTTACTTACGCTAAACCGGTATGTAAAATGACGGGACTTCCAAGGGCAGCATCACCTCTGGTGCGATTTCAATGGCGACAAAAGCAAACGATTTGCGTGTCTTGATCGATTTTTGGTTAACAGTGCCGTGGGAATCAAATTTGCGTTTTGCAACCATAATGATAACCAACCCTATTCAGCTGTGAACTGTTTGTTGAGTATTTGTTAAACATAGTCAGAATCCCAGACAGACACAATATTAAATAAACATACATGTGTAAGCGTACAGATCCGTACAGTTTGTGATAAGAAACTGCACGCTTTCCCAAAGCTGATCAATTGAACTGGCCGAATTTATGAATATTAGGTCTCCGCGTTGAGCTAGTCATTCGAATGTGTTATGACAGTATTTCAGAGACCAAGCACATAACGTGTCTCAAATGAACTTGTCGATATTGACAAAATAGTTAACGAATCAGCATGAATGAAAAAGTTGGATTATCATCACAAGCTCAGCAGAATACAAACAGCAACGACTAGTGTACATAAAATATGGTCCACCAATTTACCGAACAGGATGTCACTATGTGTAACGATATGGGAACCAGTTTGCTGAAAAAACAGTTTTATTAGTAAACGACAGTGGGGTGGCTGACGAACTGGATCCGTTAAAGCCTACAATTTATGCGAAACATCATCAACAAATTATGGACTGCCCAAACCAACACGAACTAACTATTAGTCACTTTCGCCGAATTGCCAATAGTTCTTCACCATGAATCCAATTTGGATAAACATGTGAGCAAACTGCCTCTGGTAACAGTCCAATCAATATCAAATTCGTTTTTAGTCATCGTGTAATCTTTTTCTATTCCTTCACGATTCCCACATTTTATGACACTGCTAATAGTGAGGTGACAAAATTTACCTCGGTGGATGTATTAATACTTTGTATAAATGATCTTGGACGCATTATGCAAACTGATTTTTCAACGTGTCGATTTAAAGTAAAAAATGAAATTTCAGCCTTTCATTAGCATGAGACTGTGGATCGAACTTAATCTACAACCAGAGTCAGTAATTTCCACTCACATTTGGTCGTAAAAGTTGCAGGCAAAAGTAACCTATATACATACATGTATATACATGGTCAGTTTACTTAATAAATAAGAAGCGCTGTTTGTCGGTGGCCCCGGGTTGTTTCCACTTAGGATAACGGAAAAGGACGATACCAACCTAGAGATAGGATCGAAAGTATGAATCTCAGGCTTCAAGACAAGGAAACGACGATACACAATAGTTATCACATTACTTAGTTTGGGGCATCATATATGACGTTTCGACGTGAGCAGCAGTTGAGATGCAGTCTAAATCAGGTTTTCGTGGATTTCTTTGAAGTGAAGATAGCGAACCGAGAGGGATGCATGCCTGATAGAATCCACTCAGTTTGCGCGGAATGACCTAGTTTTGTTCGAGTAACCATGAGACATTTCCTTGTAAAGTGTTCCCCTTTAACGGTGGAATACATAGTTAGGCGAGAAAGCCATTAGCAATGGAGTGGATGAGATTTCTAATATAATTGAAGCTAGACGGCCATAGAATTAGAACACTGATATAGGTCATGCGGATGGTGACGTGCTACAAGAATTTTGGGACTGGTGGATACATGTTTAACAGTGATCTAGGAAAGCAAAATATACCAAGCCAGTTGGGCATCAGCTTGGAGTGAACAAAGTGTTCGGTCAGTCATTTGGGTTTAATGCTAAACTGGCTATCCGATGAGATTACGAAAAGCAAGGATTAGCATAAAATTCGGCAGGACAGTCCAAGTGACCTGCACCAGTATTCTAATCCTATGGCCGTGTAGTTTCAATTATATTCGAAATCTCATCCGCTCCGTTGTTAATGACTTTTTCGCTTTGCCCTGAATGGACAATAACTGACCACTTAACTATGTATTCCACGGTCAACGGGGAACATTTTGCAAGGAAATTTCTCATGGTTACTCGAACAAAACTAGGTCCTTCCGCGCAAACTGATAAATTGCATCATGCATGTATCCATCCCGATTTGCTATCTTCAAATCAAGGAAGTTCAAACTAATTTCAACAGGAATTTTTGAGCCGAAATACCAAAATTCGACAGAGGAATTTTGAAAAATAGATTACAGGGAGGGATGGCAATGTAGATGCATCACATCCGGAAAATGGATGATGTTGGACCATTTCCAGAGGAGTGAGCGGATTACCTACGTCTCATATTTCAAGGTGACAGGATCATCCGTCAAAACAAGAACCGTTACAACGGCGGGGACCAGATAAGTCATCGTTTTTAGCGGTGGCATGGGACTATTCCGAGTGACAAAATGCTAATCGGGTAACTGAAAGTTTTAGTTTGTCTACCGGCTGAGGCGGCCTGTCATGAACAGTTGGAATGTACTGTCTAATAGCTTCTGAAATACAAATATTAGTTATGTGCTACTTGATTACCTTACAGTAGGTCATTATTAATGTTTTTCTCTTTCCCTACGATTCACGTAGTCATCATTCAGATGGGTATGGCGGCAATAAGGATTGAAATCATACTGTTGAATAAGGGAAGGACGTTCTGTGGCCTAGTCCATGCACAGACGATGTCAGAAGATGTTTTTCGAAAAATTCTGGTAAGATATGGAGAAATGCATAACAGCAGGAGCAGAACTGCCTTGATAGTAATGCCTATTATTGTTCTGCGTTACTGGGGTGGAATGGCATACTGGTAAATGAATACAAAGAAGAAACAGTCGCGCAAAATGCCGATTAGCTTTACGCATTCCCCAACGGATTACGAATCATATTCAATGAGAACTTTAGAGCAAACCAGTTCCAAATGATTTCATCAGACTAAGTTAGCTGGTTCAATAATTACTTGTTTCTCAGGATTGCTATCGTTGTTCATCCACAGAGCTCATACAAAAAGATCACTGTACAATGCAAGACCCAATTTCAGGCTAGCTTCGCCCATGAGGCATGATGGTACTAGCACATAAAATCCATCAACAGACTACAACATTTTGTCAGCAAATAAATGTAACGGTATCCTTTGTTTCTGCATGCTAACTCATTTTTTAATGAAAACCCCAATTCCCAGAATGTGATTTGTCTCCAGTTAGGCTAGTGAATAGTAAGCAGATCGCCTCGCCTACGGGCATTGTATCTGGCCAGAGCTTACATTCGTACGTACCTAGTTGAGAACAGTACATAAACAGCTTCATCAGGTAAGACCTTAATATGCTCCGAAGTGGAGTACTTCAATAAAGTAAACCTGTTTTTGACCAGATATCATGCAAACATTAATTAGTAATCATTTAGAAAATGGTTTTACACATAAGGAGGTCCCGTTGGACAAGATCACATCCAGTTTTGGCTAATTGATTCACTTCGCTCAATTCCAGCATGTACTTAGAGCCATCTAAATTCGCAATCTAAATTCGAACAGCCAAAGGTGATGGCCGGTAAACCTTATTACAAAAAAACTACATATCTAAATAAAACTATCTCTGTTCATTGGCTTTCTTCTATGGAAATTTTTAGTTTGGTCTACATTACCGAATGGTTACAGAATCAGCTACAACCGCCTTGATCATCCAGACTGAGAGAACGTAACTTGAAAGAACCACCATTCCCAAAACTCGCAATTTATCAATTCATATAGGAAATCCATTTTACTAACATCCCAAAATCGTTACCACTTGATTTGTTTATTCCTCATAAAATCTAACGATAGAGCAGTAGGAATCTTTGGAGCGATATATGCAAATGCCTACTCAGAGCCCTCTTATTTGTCAATGGGATCATTAAATCATCATTACCTTTGGCAAGACTATTGTGTGAAGTAGACTATTGCTTTGTAGCGCATCGTTTGGCTGACAACTCCTCCACTACCAATCTTCCAGGGAAAGGACGAGCAAATTTCTGATCTTATTTAGCAGCTGAAATTCCCCCATTTGATAGTAGAGTCTTTACCGGGACTTTCAAGGTGGCTTGTAGACAGACGTCACATATAATGTCGGATCATTAATAATTCTTTAATCTATTTCAGAAGTAAACCATGGAGAACGAAGCAAACTACGGTCAAGACAAATTTTCTGTAGTGAACTTAGTGGAGAAGATCGAGATTGTGGTTTGCTTGAGACGGCCTCGCGTGGGAGGTGTTCGCTGATGCACCGTGTCAAGTCTGATCCCACCAAAATAATATGGTTCAAGCAAATTCATTTTGGGAAAATCAGTCTGGCCGATTTTTCGATTTTACAATTTTACGTTTACCGAAAACGTGTTACCTTAGTTACCTGAAACGAATATGTTCCAAGTTAACTGCTCTGAAAATAGCCGCTTACAAACGAAAACAAATTGTCCGGAAGAAAATACTTTAACCAGTAAGACTTCCGTACCGGTATCTCCTGCACTTAGCAACGGGTAATGAGTGATGTAATTCATAATCTGACGGTCCATATCATGCTGAAAACTTTCTGATTCTTTTGGAATGGGTGCTTTTCGATTCACTGGACTCGCATACGGGCATAATCATGAAGTCGTGTGTATTGCTGACAAACGTGAACATTCGACCTTTGCGGTAATGCCGGGTTGCTGTTCAACGCTGTTCAGTTTCACTTTGTTTGGACCTCGGAGTCTGCAGAATGTATTTTTTGGCCTGAAAGGAGACACACATTGACAGAGTAAAACGGTTCAACTGACATATCATTCCCCTGATAGGTTTTAATGCCGCATTAACCAAATAGTCAACTTGGGCCCAGACAGTCAGCAGGAGAGGATTTTCAGATTGTACAACCTAAAGAGTAAAAAATGGCCTTCTGAACTACATCGTGCTGACGAAATCCCTCTGGTTTCACGGATTTCGAAAACCTGATTTTCAGTCTTCTGATGATCGTACATTTATCTTACTGTGTTCAGATAAAGAAGCCTCTGAAAATGCAAAGTGATTGTGAATGACAAAATTGTTCACAGGTGGTCATCATAATGAACAAGCCCGTAGTTTACTGCTGACACTCAAGAGTGGCGTGCAATAAAGCGGTTCAAACTGTGCTTTCCACCATTCCGTTTGGACATTTAACATGGTTGACTTTACCCATCACATCTTTCAGCGGCAAAATGACATTCGGTCTGCAGAGCTCCGTTCCCTTAGAGGACGATTTTAGTCACGACTATATAATTTGCGGCAATCCAGCAATCCCCTTCTTCGTTAGGCAAATACAGCCTTTGTGCGAGATAAATTATCTATCAAATTTGATGACTACAAATGTGTTATCCACCGAAATGAGTGGTGTTTAAACGAAAGACAAACCCGAGTCTATCTAGCACCCTGCATTCCAAGTTCCGTCCTTGGTTAAATCAGTAAACAAATGACGTCTGCTTGTACTGAAGAGAACGTTTTGATCTCTAAATTTTACTCATTATTCCTAAACCGAGTGATTTTGTTTACCACATACGAAGTTGAATGGTGAGTTCTGGCATGCACACTGCAATCCAAATACACCATGTTTATATTACTGTGATTATAAGTGAATCTTTGCCGTCTAACTCCATTAGATTTGATTTCACTTTAAAAAGTTGATTGTTGTCTAGTATTCACTTAGTCTTTTTAAACTTTTTCTGCGTAAAGTTCACAACCATTGATGGCTTCTGTTTTAACGAAGGTTAGTTGGGAATGTTAATTTACGGCAAAACGGTAACCGTGAGTACCGCGTTAAAAGCCTGGTCCGGTTTACCTCAGCCGATAACGGGAAGTAGATCATTTCGTCGTCATAAACATGGACGCTAAGCCAATTCGAACGGCAGAACGGTATTAACAAAAACTGATGGGAGCTCCTAATTACGCACCCGAACTTATGTAGGATTTCCACTCCCCTACCGATTAGCTGGTAATCAATCCAAAATGCCACGTTGAAGATGTTCAGGTGTGGGAAAGGAGATCTTGGACAAGTGGTGCCACTGCCGTGCGGTCCACACCGATCAGATTCGGCCTCAAGAGTGCATTTGAATTAGGTGCCTGGGGATTCTAGTTATAGTACCCCTGACTGCAACGGCATACTGCTTCTGCTTGTGGGAAGAACGGTCGTTCTATGATGTGCGCTGAATGCAGAATATTGAAAATAACACTGAACGTCTAGTTGGTGCAAATTCCGTTTTAGTTTCAGGTAAACACCTGCAAAGTATGAAAAATGATGTACTTCAGAACCGAATAATACACAGAGAAAGTACAGTTTTACTTTTTCGATACACCATACACTAGGATTGTCGTGAAAATTTATTTTGGGATGACCTATTATCAACAAATTTGGTGTAATATTCTCCAGGGTACAATGACGATCTAACCCTGATTGGCGATGAACCGCATGCGATCAGAACTCAAAGGAAACAAACCACTTGGACCAGGACTGACACAAAAATGCAGAACGTTTGAGATCTAATTAATTTTTGTGTGCATATATTTACTTGCATAATTGATTGCGGAACTTTTATTAAGCTGCAGTCACTCTGGAAGTTTGTGACTGCTGCATCCCTTCCCAGGGGAAGCTCCGGCACAAATCGATCACAAATTCTGAAGGAGAACCTCTTTTTGTTTTTGTTTTGGATTTCACCACTGAACCCCTCCACAAAATGCCTATAAATCACTCCGTACTCTGACTAAGTTCTTTTGGTTTTGATGACTTGTTCGCCAGGTGGACCATCTTACTTGCACCTCCAAAAAGCATACGGGAATTTGGTTTGAGCTGCGTGTGTACTACCACTGTTCTCGGAAATTCCGTGAATTTTGGCACGCTGAGCTGGCAGATATAAGCAAAAGCAAAACCTATTTGTGAGGCTTTATTTCTGTCCGATTTGCTTACCTATGAATACACTTCATAGTCAGTACGAGAAGGGAATTTTCGGTTATGTGGTAATCCACTGGAGCTTCGTCATCACTTTAATACAAGCCATGAATACGAAAGTCTTTCTACAAAGATTCCCGTCATTATGTACCATCCGGCCGTTGTTTACTGGCTCTGACTGCCGTTTGCTAACCTCGAGGCTGTCTTTAACAGCAGTTATCTGGGTTGACAAAAGTGCACATTTTTTGACTGCGATGTTGTTTCTTTTTGACGTATGTTTATTGCGACCCTGATCATGGCTACTACAAACAGCCCGAAGTCACTAAATTGTAGCCATGAACAGTAAAACGACGGGAACCTCTGCAGAAATGTTTGTTCGATAGGATTTATTTCAAAATATGAAACAAGAAGACTAACGGAATTTGTTTACTTATGACAGTGATACCTCGATGAAAGGTACTTCCACCTTGATGGACTCGGAGAACAATCAGCTGGCAATCGAAGCAGATTACCATGTGAAATGGGCAATTCATTGTGAATACAAGGGGCAATGACAAGTTTTCGAAATATTCTCCCCTGACTTCATTCTGGTAGCTTCCGAAGCAAGAGGTGTACATAATGTTCGTTTGTGAAATTTGCAACCTGTTAGTACTGTGTTGTTCTGTATTGCATTGTACTGTATTGTATTGTATAGATTTTTCATGCCACCAGTAATGTTGTATTTCAGTCAAAAAATGTGACGATAAAATACAGAGACTTTCTTCAACTTCAGGGCACCATCAATCACAAAAAATGATATTTTTGTGCATTCTATTGCATTTATTTGCGTTACTATCGACTAATTTGTTTTATAATCTTGTTCATCGCTGTCGCCACATCTAATACATCGAATCGGTCCTCTTGATTCCCGTTCAATTCCAGCCTGCCTAATCAAATGACCTCTGACAGCTCAGTATGACAGTTTTGTCCTTTAGCTGTCAAACACTAATGGTTGATATTGGTTCATAAAAGATTGAGCTCATTAGCCGATTCCCCTTCCGTCAAACGAGCTCATTGCATGGTCTTTGGTCCTCATAGCAAATGGCGCCTCGGCTCCACTATATGCGCACCATAAATCAGACCATTTTCGATCAATCCGCGGAATGGGGAACCATGATGACTCCGTATTTTTCGCCGGGTTTGCTATCGCTTTAATTTCAAGCCCGCACGATGTTCACCTCACGTCAAAGGATTCTGGCAGTCACTCTTGTTTTCCCGGCTATAGTCTGGCTTCATCTGTGTATGACCCATTGCACCGAATCAGATTGGCCATGCTTTTTTGGTATCCGCACGCAGCCTCCCCTCGCAAAAGCGAGAAAAAAAACACCGCAAGTGTTCTAGGCTGGTTGAGCAGTGCAGTGCATTGCAGGAGTAATGCAATTTAGAGATCACATGTCTGATACTGTCAGGTGTCAATCCATTTCATACGGACCGGATCTCCGTTTTATTTAACACTTGAAAAAATATTAAAAAAGCTAGATATGTACATTTAACTAAGTTGTCGGCGTAGTATTTAGTGTTTCGACATTACTTTAAAGAAATGAAACTAATACACCAGTAAAACACTTTTAATGTTGTTCTCATTCTGCACCGTAATTATCCATTGTGCAATAAATAAATACAACAGTAAAGGAAACAACACGAATTTTAATCGAACAATGATTCCCTGATTATTTAATTGGGCTTGCGCTTACATACTACGCGCGAAATATGGTAAAAATTTCCTATTTTTAAATGCAGCGATAAAATTCTCGCACTTTGAATTAAATTAAAGCTCTACCTACAAGCTACTATGGATTCCAATAACTATGGAAATCAGTTTCGCTTAAAAAAACATGCATCTGTTGGTACCGATTTACCGGTATGCGAAAATAATGCCTGATTTTGCAAACTTATTATTCTCAATCCCGAGGACGGAATTTAGGATTACATGGGTTCTCATACAAAATGCATCCAACTGATGCAACGTGCAAATATCAGTTGGATTCACGAGGCAGTATGATGGCTGAATTAGTTTGATTACTACGAGGACGAAGCAGCAGTGAGTTGAAATAGTCACGGTGCAATTTGCCTGTAAGCAAGCTCCCGAAACACTACAATCCATGGACTACTTCTAGGTGGTCCCCACAAAGAGTGAACGCACAGTCCATCCAGTCATGGACGAGTACCTTAGTTTCAAAGAATTCAAAGCGCAAGATTCGACTGAGTATCCTATAAAGTATGTTGAACTGCTTCTGTATTGTTGCTCATCAAAACAACCTCATCGATTTGCACGAAGTCATAACCCTATCCGACTTTACGATCGTGGAGTTAATAGATGAGATCCAATAAGTTAGAAACCATGTCCCAAATATTTGTCTGCAGCGGCTTATGGCATCAGTTCTTTAAAAAAAGTCATCACTTTAGGTGGTGAATCTAAGTAATATTGCGAGAGCAGTGACATAGATCAAGTATCTTCCAAACATTCGACCTGGTTCGTTCGCCGGATATATTCTGATGTAAGAAAAGTTCGTCATCTCCACGCTGTCCGGAAGCTGTTTTTTTGTTGAACTCATATTTCCTCTAAACCATCAAATAAAAATCTACGAAACTCTACCTACAAGAATGCATGTGAATATGTGAGACCTTGATTGCAAAAACGGTTTGGTGTTCAGAATTGCAATCAAAAAGTAGTGCGAAAGATCTAGTCGTCAGTATTTGTGACATTCTAGAGAGATCTTGCAAACTGAATCCAGAACGGTCGTTTTAAATCATCGTGGCATGACCAGCGACGGGAATACTGAGGCTTGTTATGCCCACAGTAATTGGAAAATTGCAACTGACTTCAAACCTGCCGAGAGATCTATTTTTTCACCCTACACTGATTGAGTTTAGCAATGCGTAATAGACTGATTGTGTCAAAATATTACCAAATAGGTAAAACAATGAATACGCATTGCACTGCAGTGAACATCTGTTGGAATGCTATAATATAGCCTTCTCAGGCAATCTCCCCTTTGATGCTGATGAAAATCGTTTTTTGTTTACCAAAGATTGGATATGTGTGAGGAGCTGGAATACGATAGACGAAGTATATTCAGTAATATTTGACGTTAGGCATTTTGCGTTTGGTTTATTGGGGAGCCAATTAGAGGCACAGTTCCTGTTTCACAACATTTATTACTGTCAATCACCCAAGTTCCTCTGGTATAATTTACTCCCATTTAATTCTTTTACCAAGCCCCAAACTCAGAAATCGTTCAGTTTAACTGTTCTAATTTTTCGGTCACTACTATTTACATCAGAGTACAGAAAGACATGAAGACAGATAGAGAGAGAGAGAGAGAGAGAGAGAGAGAGAGACAGAGGGGACAAAACGAGTCCGTTTGATACGCTGATCTGGATAACCAGACTTGCCATTTGTATTTCGTATCAGTTTGTCATCTTTGGTAATTCTCATCAGGAGAGCAAAGTTCGCTTTTTGTTTCGTATCATATCAATGATTGATCTCAATCGTGCCTGACGGACAGCAGACGTACTATGGAATCCCGCAATTTTTTCACTTTATAGTTTGACTGATCAACGAAGAACGCAATAGACTGCTATTCGTTTAATTCTGAAAAGTCTAATATCTTGTATTGCCTTCGTTTAGTCGATTATAAAACTGGCATTGTTCGGTAGTCTTCCGGCATTATATATTTAGCGTCTGACAAAGCGTCGGAACAAATATATCAAACCTTTAGACGTGTCCACTTGGAATCGTTAAAACTGTCTTTGTCTGTTTTTCATGAACGTTGACTCCCCAATCGTAGTGCAGATCGTTCTAGTACACATTTTCGAGGTAATTAAAATGTTCCAAATGCCAGCATATTTCGAGTTCCAAATGGTTTGAATTTGTTTGTTATAGACGTCGGTATTAGAGTTAGCGAAAAAGGAAGCAACTGGTCTGCATCGGAGCGAGTCGAAAGAGACAATCCTATTTACTTAGAAACTTCGCATTAATTTTCTCATCGTTTTCACTCCGAGAATGAGGAAACATCCAAACTGGAATTTTGTCTTGCCAAGCTACTGAGGTGCAAAATTAACTCCGAAGACTTGCGAAAATTGCTGTATTTATCCGACCTTGTTTATCATATTGCTTCGTGTAAGTAATCATCAGAGGCAAGATACTGCTGATAGTAAAATATACCAAGAAAACAGGACTAGAAATGAACTTTTGGGATTAGTATTTCATAACTAATTATAGATTACCATCAACCAAGACCAACCCATCTACTTTGCTCTTCTGTGGTAAATTTTCGAACTAAACTGGATTATCGGCTAGTAAGCACACCAGGAGAAAAATGATGGTTTCATTAGATTTTCTTTTACGTCTTTCTAAAGTGTTTTGACCGAAGACAGTGAATCTATATTTTCCATATTTATTTACGAGTTTTCATCCACCGATCGACATTACTAGCCTACTCTAAGGCGTAATAGCCCTTGTCAACGGGAGCTTGACAATCTGAATAGATTTACTGTTTTGGTCGTTCGATTTCAAGTTCATTGTGAATATTCTATTCTCCGTATCAGCGTTTTATTTGATAATCCACTGCGAAAACTGTTTCACCGAAGGAGCCCTCTCGAAAAAGTTGCAGCCTGACTTACCTGTCCCTGTACTGTTTCGCTGTTTCTTTGAGATTTTCTATTTCTCATGAATGGGTGAACTTGTGAAGGGAGAAGTATGATATCCGCAGTAGGCACTTGAAATCCAGTAAAAGAGTTTTCAATCATGATCAATAGAAATTTCTGTACCGGGGCATTTACTGTGGTATAAATTGATTGAAAGCCTTTGCTAGATGCTCTACTCACACACACCATTATTTATTTAAGGGAAACCCCATGGTGGCTTTAAAAGCCTTCATCAGTATTTCTGGATGAAGTACCAATGAACGATGAGGTTCCACCTTGGTACTAAAATGATCAAGTTCACTGCCTGAACATTCGAAATGGTTTTGTATCGTGAAGTGCATTCACGCAAAGTCTGTTCATTTGCACCATGTAAAAATTCGCCTATGGTGTTATTGTTAATTTCCGAGAAGCGTTAGTTTCCCTTCGACAGATAATGTGATAATTAGTTTATTAAGATAATGCTGATTTCTTTGACCGTGGAAAATATTTTTCCGGCAGAATTTCCTTTTTCCTTATCAATCTTTATTTGACTGATTGACATGCATTTGCCCTCAAGTGTAATATTGGGCTCAGTGAAAAATAGAGTTGTAGATTGTGGTAGAGGTTACGTTCTCAAGAAATACATAAACAACATTCAAAAAGATTTCAGTGGTCAGCCGACTTCTCATTTTACTCCACCGGTTTGTGATCTTGGTGTTCAACTTCGAAACGTCCTATCATGAGCCCTAGGGAAATCACCGTGGCTGGCGATCAAACTGATGTACTAAGGGACACCAGTCTTTGTGAATGAACCCACAGATGTCTTTTTCTACTTGATTGCTTTTTACTATTTTCCCCTTTGGAATTAACATTTTGCAAGATCCGTAATTCTGTCATTCATTCAATCCACAAATGTTAAGATGGCTTGAATAACTGTCAAGAAAAGAAACAGACTATGGAGCACCGTTTGTATTAGCAAAAAGTCGTTGAAGTAATTCGCATTCGCAGCTGATGTGTTTATAGGATCCCCACGGTTAAAACTGACATTTCTGTCAGCAATTCAACATTTCGGTTAGTGTGGCAATTAGTTGAAACAAGCCACGTAGCCGAAACTAACTGCCGTTTAATCCAATTGGCCCAGAAAATCTGCCAACAACAACCAGAACGACAGCGATAATTGTCTTGTCAGTGCTCAGCAGCTGACATCAGGCTGTAATTGTACCCCAGTTAGCAAACCGCGTGTGTGTATTTTATTCCAGCTTGGATACAGCTCTCTTTGTTAATCCCATCCTCATGTGCATGGTGCACAGTGTGAGCAGATGGCTTTCCGTGATTCTGTTAAGCTAATCGTCCCCAGTGCAAGAAGAGGTAGTTACCCATGCTGTCTCAGACGACAGCCATAGCAACAGTGTCGTGCTCATGCAAATGTTGAATGTAATTCTGTGAACTAAGAAGGATATACTTCAAAATATTAACGGCATTTATCGGCAAAGAAAAGGATATGGATCAAAAAGTACCTGTTAGTAGTAGGAGATTGAATGTTTTCATGAAATATTTCACCACGTGATATAATCGTTCAACTCACCAATACGGAACCATGGAAGCACTGTACAGCTGTTTGATCCTTGTTAGGAACCATCAGCAGTGTATTTCCACCGCGTCCGAACTGGGATGCGGACCCGGGACGAACGATTGTGAGTCGAACGCCTTAGCCATTAGGCTACCGGGCAGGCTCTGAACGGTTTGTTCAACTTCACAACATGATGTTGCACGTATCCGTCACTGATTCGCACTGCCACGGACAGCTAACGCACACCAATCGACCCCAACTGATAAGTGACTTGTGTGTAGGTAGCCTAAGTACGACGAAAGCTTTGGATATGACCTACAGAGCTTGACTACTTGGTACATGTTAGTAGTAGAAGATTGAATATTTTTATGAAATAATTCACCATGTGATATAGTCGCTCAACTCAAGATTAAGAAACCATGAAAGCATTGTGCAGCTGCTTCATCCTTGTTGGGAATCATTAATAGCGCGTCCCAATTCAAGCGCGGTGGATATGCGTTGCTGATGATTCCTATCAAAAATCAAAAAGCTGTACAGTGCTTCCATGGTCTCTTAATGGTGAGTTGAGCGATGATATCACCTGGTGAATTAAGAGGCATTAGGTATTTATATCCAAAGTGGCTAAACCGTTAGCATGCGAATGAGCAACGCGTCAATCATATAAAACATGAGAAAGTCAGGGAAAACAAGTTTGTTTAAAAGTCGATCATCCTAGACTTAAACGGCATGTTTTGAAGGGACTTAAAGTCACCTAGTGGGGGAAAATTCAATGTGCACCAAGCGGTTCATCGGTACAAAGCGATAAGTGGATTTATAATGCGGAAAATGGAGCACAACCGCTCATACAAAGAAATATAGGCAGGTGCCAAATTCAAGTATTGAAATGGAAGACATTTTGGGTACGCTTGATTTGTAGGATATGGTGTCAACACTGTGTGCTTTGGGTGACAAACGGTCACTTGCGCAACATGGGTGGGGAGCTTTAAAGGTGCGTTCGTATTAAAACAAACTGAGCGTCAGAGCAAAGAACCGAGATTACCCAGACTGGTGCGTACAAGTCATGGACGACTAATTGAGGATGACATCAACGCGAGGTAGAGTAGACATATTCGAATCAACAATACATCATTTATGCCTCTAGACCGACCGATGAGGAAACTGAGCTCAGCGTATTAATGCGCAGGCAGTCAATTGAAGCTCGAGCATCGCTGAGTTCAACTTGATTATTCGAATTAATGGAGACCCCGCTGTAACCGGAAAGCTGTGAAGTATCCATCTTGATTATCAGAACTCGACGCTTCCAACAAACCGAACTACCATGTACTTGACTAGGCCCTGTTTTTCACTAGTAAAGTAAATTGTACCGGTTCTCATTGGGAGTACTGATGAACTTGGAGGTTGTAACGACTGCAAATTACTGGAAGTCAAAATCCCGCATTGGTTTTTCAGCTCCGTGACCAGACGTAATAAAGCCGGATAACTGTCACACGAGGTATCAGAATGAATTTTATCTTGACAGAGTTTACCTATATGAAGCTGACAAATTTTCTTTCTCCCTTCAATTCCGAGAATAAACTATTTCCCATTTTATTCGGAACCCTTGAACCATCGAAAAAACATTCGCTTGAAAATTTAATTCTGCTTAAACACGAATCCACTAAATCCATGTCCTGACATTTAATGAATGGGCTGATCTTTGTGGCCCCATTAAATTTTTTCTGTCATCTGAGAAATCAGGCTCAGAAGTAACTATGGCTAGATCTGTTGTGTCCAATGACTGATGCAGAAGAAAAAGATTTTCCTTATAGAGTAAGCCCGTCTTTTCAAATTACATCCATCCCCTGAGCTGGTTATATGAAACCCCTTTTTGTATATTTCGCCATTTGACAAATATTTTCCATGAAGCAAATGATTAATATGCCTTAACTAATCAGGATTTGAAAAATTGACGAGAATATAGTGGCAGACTGTGCACGTTATCCGAGATGTTGCCAAATCTTTCGTTTCATTTTGCGCACTACTATCACTGACGCGATTACCTCTAAAATTGTGGCATCTGTCAGTTTGTGATCACATTTTACGTAGGATTGGCAGATTACCTGATCAGGACAAGTCAACATCTAACCAAATTAATGATGTTAGTGCCTGACCCGCATCTCATCTGGTGTTACATTGTCCAGGTTTATTAGGCTACTGTATCTGATCGGAAATCTGATGTTGTTGTCTAACTCAAGGTACAGCCAGCAGTCAGTTTCAAAAGGAATTAGGGACATATAATGATTTGAAGCCTTTGAATTCACTCATCAGTTTCGTAGTAGAGATCATAACGATTTAATTATGGAGCACAAAATTTATGTTCATAAACTACCCCTCCGTTTGTGTTAGTTGACATGCTAACTTCCAAACTTCGGTCTTAGAACAATTTCCCTCAAATTTTGTTATTTTTATTTGGTCACATGTTCTCGTTTGTTAAACGCCTATGTTAACCTCTTTACTTGTCTTCAGTCAAACGACAAAGTCAGTGGGTGAAAAAAAATGAAGCAAACTTTCCACGGAGTTTTTCGCCGCTTATCTATCGCCTGCAAGTATTTCATAAACTATGCTTTACCAATGCTTCTTCTGTTTCGGCGTATTGAATGTTCCGAATGATTTCACATGTGTTGTCAACATCCAGCTTGCCAGTGGAAATCATAGAAGATCTGCATGATACATAGCGTCTAATAACGATTAACCGCTCCGAATCAATCTGTCCAGCGTAATGGCTAGAGTATTCGACTCATATCGTGGTCTCGGCAAGATCATTGTACTCTCCTGATGATCTCAAACAAGGGTGAATTACGGGAACATGATTTTCTATAAGGAACCTGTTGTCGGCACAGCATACCGAATCATTATTAGACATTCTAGGAGAGAAATTATTTCCCGTTCAGTCACCACGAAGATTTGTTTGCCAAGTTGAAACAATGAATACTTCTCAGCCACATTCCAGCGAGTCTGTCCTGTTCATAGAAAAATGCAATTATTTTATGTTATAGTAGGGAAATGGCTAAAAGAGAGCTCCGGTACACACAACAGTTCATCACCGAATGTTGAAGTTTCATCTCAAAACCCACTGGAAAGATTTGTTACCAACTGATAAATGCACAAATCATTGTATTACTTTCTTTTTGTAGCTTTTCACATATTTCCATCCACTTGACTCCCTTACATTATCCATATCAAAAAGGAAATGCATGCTTGTTCTTACCTTGTTTCGTCATTTTTGTTTTTCTTGAAAAGAGCACTGAACATTGTTAGAATCAACCTAGCTTTGTTTGCAAAATGCTTGGGAAGAATCCTAATGAATCGGTGCTGTACTCAAAATATTTGTAAAATTAACTCTATACAAAATGAAACCAGATAAAATCCAATGGGAAAATTTTACTGCCGCACATAAAATACCTATGAAATGACTGCAAGATTGGTCGAACCAGGAAGTAACACAGTGGATTACAAACCCACCAAGACCATGGGAAAACTTATTTCGAACGATATAGGAAAACTCGAAAAAGGTGACAGAATAAATACCTGCAGAATAAAATGCCGTTGTTGTATCGGCCAAATTGAGAGAAAACTTATTGAATGAATGATCGAACACAAACTGGCACAGTAAGTCACGGTACTCTTTCACTGATATCCCTTCACTCTGGGCATGACTTCCAATGAGGACCAAAGGAACACAAATGGTGCAAGACGGTTTCTGGAAGATCGTTACTTGCCAGCAAATTTCACCTACAGAAACAACAAGCACAATGTACTAATGCACAGCATTTCAACAGAAAGTTTGGTGCGTAAATTTGAGATCAGATGCAAGCGTAACCACTTCACTATTGCGATATCTAACACTACTCCTATCTAAACAGTCCCTCGAACTCATAACTTTAATCAGAAACATTGCAAAATTAATAGGACCGTTAAAATTGGAATGCTCGATGTAATTAGTAACGTCGATAAAGTTAGTATGGTTGCTAGTTCAAGGTAGTGGCCAAAGAAATCTTCAAGGACGACGCACACAGTGGGTCAAGATCAAATCTGGGGAAGTAATGTCATGAATACAGCTGAGCAGTGTGGCCATTACCCATGTATTGATGATATCAACGTGGCTGGGAATAAAAGGTTTCTCATCTGTAGGTCACAAAACGTCGAAAACAATCCGACACATTTGAAATGCAGTGGTTTTGTTCAGGCAACGGATGACAAGGACAATGAACAGATTAGTAAGGTAGAATGCAGTTTATTAACCGACTGAATGTTTTGTTTCCGGCAAAAACAAACAAGTGTCATGAATCTGAAAAATGCATTAGGTTCAGTGCAAAATACGATAAGTAAAGTTACTTTAGATTGGAATCTCACTTGAGTAGTCGAAAGCAGTATGAGTGGTGAACCCATTTAAATTTGACCCTGACTGACCGACGGAAGAATTAGGCCGGTGTGATTCTTATAAGGTTTCGTTGTTCATGCAACCTGCTAACGATTCGGATTGTATTTTGCTGTTAGCTTAACGCAGGAGTGTATAAGTGTGGGGACAATTGAAAAGAAAGGTACCGGGTACGCATATTTGACTAGCTTCAATGACCGCAACTTCATTAGTGCACTTCTAGGGAACGTTTTATTCATCCCTTCGTATGTGAAAAGTGCTACCGAAAAGTGAAATTCTTTTCTACCCGATAATGGCTCCGATGGCTTTATCTGATACTTCCACCAACGCGCAATTTGTTTTCATCAATTTGTTTGCATCAACTTAGGCCCTCTGAATTACTGATTCAATTAGGCTTTTTTATACGGTTTTGTCATCGAATGTCCAGCTAGGTTGTTGCAGTTCCAGAGTTTATTATGCCATCGATGTTGCTTGCTTTGACGAGATTCCGTTATACGGTCAGACAAATACGGCGTTTGCGGGACTCTGTCCCAGGCATGCTTAGCATTTAGGCTTCGAGATTGCAAATGCTCGTCCATAAAAACACATCGACATGTGTTCGGACATCTTACTAAATATATAACATATATATATATATATATATAAATGTTTGGTGTCTGCCCGAACAATGCAAACACGGCCTCTAAGACAGTGAACAGTCAACACTACACATTACAGTGCAGTTTATCATATCAGTGACAGTCAATTAAAAACACCTTTAAATGAGTATCAGAAAGGTACATAACCAGACACTCTGTGTGCTGAGTGTTTGTATTATTACATAGCAGAGCTTATTCAATATTTTTGAATGTCTCGCCGGTGAATAAGCAAAGAAACAGAAGTAAGACAGTAAAAAATAGACATTCCATTGACCACAAGGTAAAACGAAAATACACTTCTAGTTTTATTTTGCATGAGCAGAGATGGAAACTGAATTACCAGCGACAATAAGTACTGCAGACATAAGAAAATTATCCCATCAATTCGGCCAATCAATGACCGCTTTCTGGCACGTGCAATCTGACCAATCACGAGCTAAGGTATGTGGTGGGCGACAAATGAGTGGTTCATATGATTCACGTGGACGTGAATGATTACTCTTATTGGCAAAATGACCGTCTGGTCAAAATTGGAGAGTGCGTACGAAATTCAATAGTGAAACAGAAAAGCACAGAAACGCACCCAAATTTGGAAACTGTCACAGAAGAACATGCACAGCAACAACTCTCGCGGTTGCACGCTACAAAGGGAAGGAACGCATTCATGATTGAAAAGTTATTACGAAACTAGTGGCCAAATATGTTAAACTTTGATCGGTAAACGGAAACTTCAAAAAAATAGGCGCATTTGGCCCTTGTCTGTTTATTCCAATGGAAGTCGCTAGTGTGCAAACTAGTGGGCACCATCTGTAATTGTACTATTCGCTGTGTAACGGTGCCTCAGGGACCAGATACCTGATCGACAGCAGCTCCGTTGAAACCTTGAAGAAAAGACTGCCCGGTTAATCAGTCGCTCGGGAAATTGCACAACTACCACCAAACACAATCACATTTGCAACCCTGCAATAAAAGGTTGTATTGGTGGTGGCGGAGGAGGAGGTGTAGATGGTGTCGTCGATTTACCAACGGGATTTTAGCAAACTATTGAACCCACGAATCTAAACTGACACTGTTTATCTCATTATGTGTAATGCGGCTGCCAAGAATGGCAAATCCAATCAGATCTGCCACGTCCCCGTTTTTGTCCACAACCGGGATCTCGGTGCACAAAACAAGTCTGCCTGAACTGATTGTGACCAATAGATTTCTGGAGTGCACAAACGCAGCCGGCACGAACAGTATCCACACAGCAACCACAACTACTAGCTCTACTACAATGATCAGTCACAATTTCACCCCTACCAGCGAAACAACATCGTCTAGCTGCAGCAATCCCACTTCTTTGCCACCGCCGTTTTATATGGCCGCCAGCCCTGTTGAATCAGATGGAACTGGCCATGGACGTTACGATGGTGCTGGCAAGCCTGATCCGGGAAATGATGGTGAAAGTGGTGGTGTTGCGGATGAGGGTCATCAACAAACGGGAACCAGTCGCGCTTCCAGTGGCACACATGAAACCCATTTAGACAATGCAGAACAACTTCCAATGGAAAGTGCACACTACTCTGTCTCAGCGCATAAAACCAGCCGACCAGCTACGGGTTCTCGCGTAGAAGATTCACATGGTGAAATGAAACCACCAGGATTTGGTGTTGTTGGGTTTGTGAATCCAGAACCCCAGGCTCCATCTTCTGTGGATCCTCTGGATTTAGTTATTGCCAAAAGAAAAAAGAAAGAGCTTGCTGATCCAGTGATAGCTGAAGCCATACTCACGGCATGCAAACTTCCACCGCCACCGATTCCCGAGACTCAAAACATGCACGAAGTGCCCGAAGAAATCCAACAGTTAATGTCTTTCGGTTATGCTCGACAAACAATGACAGAAAAAGATTTGGAATTCCTACGTAACTATCCCCTTCACCAAAAACCGCGCGAACCTCTCAAAGTGTCCCCAGTATCACAAATATCTCGATATGATTTTTTTCGTAAAAAATACTGGGCTCAAGCTTTTCATCGGTATCCCTTTCCAGATAAAGGTGAAGCGGAAGATGGAGATAAGGGAGAACAAACAGATTACACGGATGACGAAGACTTGGGGACCACACAAACGATCGGCGGGGGTCGGAAAGAATTCTTCCCAATTCATATACACACTGATGAGGATTGGTTTATGGAAAGCATACTTCACGTGATGTGCATTTTGCTCATCGTGTTCACACTCCCACTATCTTTATTTTTCTGTTTAAAAGTAAGTTCCAGTTCACGAATAATATCGGATATAGTAATTACCAAAAGCTTTGCATTTAACGGTAAAATTCACTGGAATGAATAACAACTACTTCGTGTGCAGATTTTTATCTTACTTTAGGGTAAACATCCTGTAAACTAAATTGGCCTGTTTATGCATGCCCGGCCCTTGATGCGTCAGTCATGTTTTAGTCGTCCCAAAACTCCTTAGCCATTAGTCAGTTTTCTTGTCCCAAACAAAACACGAACAAAACTACACCCGGCTAAAGTTGTTTCAAATGAACAGCCCATATTTAACTGGTACTGCAGGTTCTGACAAGTGCTGGACTAGACAGGTAATAGAGAAATAACCAGAGATACTTAGGGTAAATTTACTGCCACACAGAGTTTCCCTATCTGTTCTGTTCCCGCCTAGGAGCAGAAAAACAGTCAGACACTCAATTAAAACCTGTTCCGTTCTGGATGTTTGTAATCTAATTTCATATTTGAGTGAGATCGAACTAAAGCCTGAACTAATTCACCTAATGTGAAATCATAAATTTGGGATTGTTTCCTGCATATTTCATTCTCAGACGCAACGCATGCTTTTGCTATTATTTTTGACCCACAAGGCACCTCAGGCCAAACCCTTTTTGATTTTGTTATCGTTTTTGAGATCTTGAAAATTGGCGGTTAAAACCAGGTGAAATCTATTGTTTGCCCAACTTGATCACCCCATAATATGAATTTTCAAGTTAAAGCAGAACTAATTCTACGGTAGAGTTTGAGCGAAATGGAGCTATCGCAAACATCCTCCTTTGGCTTCAGTAAGAACGAAGCAAACATACCATTGGACCAACTATTTTGGGCCTGTTTTACTCTTGAGATGTTCAGGCTATGCTGCGAGAAAATAAAACACTTGCACGTTTGGCCTTTTCATCTTTGATTGATGCAAATTAGTAACAGAGTATTGACTAGAAGGTGTGTCCATATTTCACGAAAGTACTGAAATGAAGCAGACATTTGGCAGTTCTGTTCTGTTAGGATTGTTAGTAACCACTGAACAGACTATCATTCATCGAACAAAACATGTCGTTCCTCGAGATACATTCTACACGTGCCTTCGGAACCATTTATCTGTGTTTATAAGAGTTGTCTAAGAACAGCGCTTGCATAACTGCGGTGTCCTAGCAAGAAAATTTCGTTAATTAGCATTGACGGATACTAATCATGGATTTTTAGTTGAAAACGCAATAACTGAATAGCTTTGTACATGCATTCTTCTTAGATTTTGTACATTGGAGATGGATTTATTTTTGTAATCTGTTAACTGTATTCTCTGTAACGAATTCAGAGTTTTCTGCCCCGTGACAGCAGGCAATTCCTCTAGGCTCAATAAATGGCTAAAATAAAAAGATGTATTTCGGGGGTGGGGGCAACTGGGTCGTAAAAAACTGGGCGAAATACCCGTTGTTTTAAGTTCTGTTCTCTGAATCTACCTTTTTCAAGACAGTTTGTCGGGCTGGATCAAACTGACTCGGACGCTTTGATTGGGACTAAGTGGGAATAGCGCAAATTGTCTACGCTTATTTCTAAATTAGATAAAGCATCACGTACCAATACTAGTCTTGTTGCACTGTGATATAATTACATAATTCATGGCAGATGAAAACTAGCTTGTCCATCAATTAATGCTTTCAGACTAACTAATATATCTGAAATTCCTGTGAAAACTATTTCTGCTCCAATCTAAACCCTAACTAGAAAACAAATAGTACCACAACGCATTTTGGTCACCTGTTTCCATCTTCACAATTATTTCGCAATCAAATCACCCAATACTTTTCTCAATTCTTAGTACCATTTGTCGCACATATACACACACATGGTCGGCTGAATCCGAAGGTCGAAGTTGCCCAGAAAGTAATTGCAACTGTTAAGCCAGCAATGTGACAGATGGGCAATTGATGAGTGCAAGCTAATGTTTCATAAAATCCTTGACGATGTTTTGCCAAAAGCAAATCGTACAAACCTTGATAATATCTGCAATGCCACATTGCTTAGTAAAATAGGCCGGTATGCTTATGCTTCAGATTACACGTGTCCTAGTAGATTCGAAGGACTAGGAACAGACCCGTCGCACGGACGTGTTTGAGGAGAGAAAACGTCAAAGTGTGAGTGATTAGTTTCTACAGGTCTGTTCATGCAAACAGAGGTTAACTATTGCCGATGAAGATTACACAACTGGTGGCAGAATGAGCAAAAACGTGATTGTGCAGTTTGCCGAATACAAGCCTTGTTCAATTCATAAAATGATTCGAGAGAATGTGTAAATTCAAGTCAATCATAATTTAGATGTCTATTTGTTCTAGTAAGGCATAAACTCAACATCTATGTATTGAGTTTGTACGAAAAATGATCGGGGTGATATCCACATTGAATTAATCATGTCAACATGAGTGGTGCTCAAACAAATGCAACCTAAATGCCCACTTTAAGAGAACGAATAAACTTATTTATAGGCAATACAAAAGTCGAACTCGGCAAGGAATAGGGATTTATCTAACGAAGGCGTAGGGTTTGACTTGTCGGTTTGAAATCCGTGGAGTTCTGCGCGATTGTTTCACTGCACGAAAATAGCTGGTGTTTCACAAATGTTCTCTTTATAGGAGCTCAACAAAAGGCATCAAGGAAACTCTCAAATCAGTCAAGGAGAACTTAAAAGAACTTCCATTGACACAAATATTTTTAACAGGTTTCCGTTGATTGAAAACTGCACAACATCACCAGAAGGAACTCTACATATACACAATTTTCAAACTCTCAGCAAATGAAATTATTAATTATGTTTCCATGATCTACTTTTGTTCTTGCCTTTAGTCTATGAACAGCACGGGAAATTTGTCATTTTCGGAATATCCGGTGATGATTCCCTCTTGAGAATTTCTTTCTTACTCTTTTTGTTCGTCTCGTCTAGGACAGCTGCTTCAATATAACAATCAGGCTTTCCGTTCTGCTGGGAAAAATATGAAAGCCATCGGCTGAATCCAGCTGTTGAGTCAAAGGAACACAAATTATTTTGTGTCTCGTTTCTTGACAGGACACACAGAAGCGTGTGGAATTCGATTGAATAATTTGCATAAGAAATTACTTTTACATCTCAGGATTTTACATATCTGACCAAGTAGGTCGGCAAACAAATCATTAAATAAGTTACAATATAAAAGCGGTGGACTGTCGAATACCATCCACTTGCTCCCCTGGCGAGTGCAGAGATGATGCAAGCGAGAATAACCAGACACGTATCTAAACACAGAATATGCCCGCATCGCAATATAAATTTGTGTCCTATTCCATTGTGATGCGCCGTTATTGCGAGATTTCAAAATGCTATGCTTATGAAACTCTTACAACAACAGCCCAAGGGCGATTCACAGAAGCCTAACACCCCTAGTCAGATGAAAAATATAGAAGCTAAGACAAAATGTGTACCGAAAAGTAGCAGTGAAATTTTGTTCTTGATTCAACCTACCGAGTTTTATGTGAAAATGAATTCACGCTGCTGCGGAACTGCCGCTGTCTTGCAGCGAAACAGAAATTTGTTTTATTCATAACTTACGCAAAATATTACGAAATCCTGTTAATACGTGTACATGGTAATCCAAAGTTTTACACCATTTGGCCATTAAATTACATTTCGGAATGGACGCGTGCCTGAATTTGAAGAATTTACTCCAATTCACGATAGAATGAAATCACGTCCGAGTGTATGAATTTAATTTGTTGATCGAGGTCATTATTTAGATCCGCAAATATGGCTCCGTTATTTTTTATACAAACTTAAAAGACATATATAGGTTGCACACATTAGCTTTTTCCATGCATTTAAAATGAATAACATCCAGTGCAGCGTACACGAACGAATAATGAAACGGAATTAATTGGTTTACCATGTTCACTAGAGCAAATAATGCTGACATTTGGTCAGTGATATTACATGATGCTCACATATTTCGTTTAACAAGTAATCGGTTGTTTCGTTTCAGAGGTGCAATCTGAAAGTTCAATGTATCTGTATGGTTTTCAGTTAACGATCGCAAAAAAGGAAAGGACGCAGACTGGTTGGAGATGCATCCACACCTGCTACTGTGGATGGTTGTAATCTCAGTAGTCACTCCATCTTCCTCATTTTGAAAGCGTGCCATTAACAACGTGACAACTTAGCACTTTTGGCCATCCATATTTATCTTTCTGCTACGCCAAATGCTGTGAACCCATGCCGAGGTAACCAGAGGCATGAAGCAACCGGTGTATTAACTATCGGATTCTGGTAGTTCACGGACACCCTTCTAATGAATCAGTCAGTAACAAAAAATCGCTTTGCAATTCCCAGGTACATCTATAATCTTCAGTGACAAAAGGAAATCATGCTCTGCATTTGAATTTCTTGCTATCGCATTTGTTAATGGTTCCGGATGATACTGAATGCTTGCCGAAAAAAGGCAGGTTAAAAAACAGAAATGTGAAAATAACACTAAATAAAAAGGTGTTGCATAGGCCTAGGGGGTTGTATTTCATGCATAAACCACTGACAGAAAGTTAGATAAAACGGAACCCTAGTGTACTGCCCGTATGGTACAAAAGATATCCGTTTTGTTTTGCGTCAGACCAAAATGGCCCAAACTGATTTCAAAGCCAGTCTATCCTGAGTTTGGTTTCTGTCGTGTCCATTACCACCTAGCATCAATAACTCCATAGTAACCGGTAATATACGGCCGAATGTATTATTTGTGTGCGCGAAATGATAAGATCTGCAGCAAATTTTTACGCCACGGACATTGTGTTTCCTAATTACAACCACACTATGAGCTAGTGAAACGTGGATGATGCAGTCAGCAATGTATAAAGCTACTGCATAGGTAAAATAAATTGTAAGTTAAATGAATTCCCTAAAATTGAATGATTGGAACTGTTCAATAATTGCGAACGATTGATGCCCTACGACTCCCAGCTGGACTCCAATAAATTTGGTTTGCCGTTTGGCAACATATTCGGTTTGGATTCGCTCATTTGTTGACCTTTAATTGTTTCCACGAAACTGAGATGATCAAAAAATTTCGAACCACATTTTTGGGGTCTTAAATTTGCTGAGCTTCGGATTTACATTGCGCCCCTATATCAACAATTTGTGACTGGATAAAATGTGGTCTTTTGATTAAACACTGCCAATGTACACTCGAAGCACTCCATGCATCGCGAATAAACCATACCGGCAAAAAAATCCAATTTCACAAATCTCGTGCCGATAAGTTTCACAAACTTGTTCATTGAGATACTTTTTCCACTGAACTCGTTTATATCGAAAAAGTTTTTTCAATTTTGTGATTGTTTTCAGTTTGTCCTGAAACAGATGTATCATGTTCTCATGTACATTGGTCAAAGTTTTCATTTCCAAATTGCTCAGTATTTAATTCCTGGCCTGCATGTTTGTAACCCGACATGTCTGAGCAAAAAAACGGAATCCAACACTTCACTAAGTACGCCATGGAGGATTGAATTTTGTTCACTTGTTGCAACACTGTATAAAAGATGATTTGTTTAGACAGATTACTTATTTCCAAGAGCCACCAGCTGGATTAGACGATTAGTTCACAGTGCTGAGTTTAATGTAACACATACGTTAGTGTACATGTAAAAGGGGAAATTTTGTTCCAGAAAACATTCATTCACTGAATTGTGCTCGGTCAGCTTTTGGAAACACAATCACATGAAAACGAACATTGCCTGCTATGACTAGTACAGCATTGGTAAAAACACCGGAACATTAATTCGCTTTAGGCACTCGTGAAACGTGAGTCGTTCCTGGTTAACATTGTCACACTCCATTTCTTCAAACTTTCTTGGAAGCAGTTTGTGCGAATAGCCTATATAGTGAAGCGATCAACGTTCTGTAGCATATTTTGGGTTTCTATTCTCTACATTCACCTGAGCTGCATTTGCAAGGTATTCAGTGTAAGAATTCGCAGCTATTCTACGCTTAATCTTTGAATACATCCCCTTATTGGCATTTCTTTTGTACAAGCAGTAAAATTGAATGCTGATGCATGTTGGCATGCAGAGATGAATTGTCCCTTGTTCGTATTTGGGCTATCAATCTCTTTTTACTATTTGTCGGTGCTAAAGAACAAAACTGGTGTTTCACTGGCTATTTATTTTTGATTAGTCACAGTTTGGAGATAGATGACAAACTACCATATGAAGAAATCAAATTGTACAAATGTGTTTTGTTGAAAATTAAAAGTTCGTCAGCCACATGACTGTTTTGAAATACCAGGGGGACTGGACTCAGCAAGATCGGGTTGGAGTACTTGACCGAAATCGCCAAAATGACGGCGTGTTCTGTTCAATCTTAAGCACAAACGTCCACGAACTGGTCAATTTTAGTACTCTGACTTATAATTTCCAAAATTTACATATCATCAGCAGTTGTGTGCGCAGACTGCTGAAAACTCTATTTGGAATAAACTTAGGTAAATCTTATAATAAGGAAACGGTCTCCAACTCAAATGAAACTATGGAAACGCAATAATAACCATTCGTTTATCACTCTCATATCACTTCGCACAGACTGTACAGCCATAACTGGGATTTTTCAAAAATAATTTTCTCAACAGCCTGTAAACTTCAAGCAGTTATTAAGCTAATCTTTGCCCTGTTTAAATGTCAAATATTTCATAAAATAGTTGGCATAATACACGAATTATTCTAAGACCCTGCCAGATGCTGGTCAAATCTCTCTGCATCATCTTGTTAGCGAACTTTGGCTCTGTTCCGTTACCCAGTGGAATAACTCTTTCCGGTGAAAGTATAACAACAAAATAAGCACTCCTCAGTTAGTTGTTTATCACGGTTGTCAATAAAATCCGTTTCAGTAGGTTCAGTCCGTCGGTCACAGATAAACAAAAATGTTTGTGTGTTTGTGTGTGTGTGAGAGAGAGAACAAGGGGTGCCCCATGTTAGATGCGTTATCAGCATCAACAAAGTGGACCCGGTCTGGTGAACGTTATCTAACCCGTTCACGCTTGATGAACTCAATCCATGATGGTTAGCTCTAGTTGGATAAAAGAATTACTTCAAGCTGTAATAAAACTAAGTCCATAAACTGTAAAATGCTGTGTTGAAACAAAACGAGCCGCTACTCAAAGCCAGCCTAAGTAGGCTACTAGATGTGACTGCACCGACAATCATCCCCATGGTGTTTAATTACTGGTTGTATCTAGAAAGAGACATTATGTCTAGGATTCTTGGCCATTTCGATAAATCACTTTTTCAGTGCTTCTATACAAAATAAACCACTCCCTATTTTCTTGAAAATTAGATACCTGAAACGATGCGCGTCACGTGACTCCCGACCGAGACACTTGGACTAAATAATAGTTTACACTCTTGTGAATCGTTATCAAGAAAAGAAAACTTATATATGTTTGTAAATTCATAATGATTTAGTGTACAATCAACGATGATTCTGAAGCATTTATAAATGAAAGATCATGTTGAGAATCACAAGAGACTAGTACCCACTTAACTGTTGTGTGCAATCGAAGGGATGAGGATGGATAAGTGCTGAATTGATGAATGATAATGACTGGTAAGAATAATCGATTAGAATTAGTGGCATGTAGCTAGAACGAAGTTTAATAATGAACTCCAGACTAAAATTTCATAACAGCGCAGCTGCGGATGTAGACATCTGACCCCTGTGGAAAAGTATATCATGTCAACCCGTGAAGGCCTGTTTTGGAGTTCTAGCTCGATAAACAAAACATTCGCCACCGCAGTCTGAACCTGGAAGCAAGTGCTCTGTTGTCTCGTTAGAAGCATATCTGAGTGTACAGGATTTTGTAACCGTATTAGTTACATAAAAGTTTTCAGTTAAAATACTGGTAGTTATCCAAGTCCATGTGGTCAGTCAGCAAGGGAATATACTAAATTTCAAGGACGTGAAAATTCAGCTCATTTGGGTTCGCGAAGAGCCTTTTAGATTTAACCATCTGATTGTTTCGAATACGAATGGAACATCTTTTTTAACTCACTGTTTATTAACGATAAATGTGTGAACAGAAAGCTTCACTAATGAGATTGACCACGCCCAGTAAACCTAGATTTTGGTACACAGTCTTTTTTCACCACTTGCGCAGCCCGAATTCATCGGAAAATGTTCTATAACTCTTCACTTCTGACATATCGTTCCCCTATTCTTTTGCTTTGGGAACAAGACTTCCTACCCATGTAAATTGCCCGAATGTTGGGGAACTCTTATGGAATACCTAAGCAAAAAATTCCCTATAGCCATCCATGATACCTAACAATTATGCTGTCTGATGGAAATTGCTCGTACTGTGTTGATGTAATTACCTATTCTTACCATATCACCACCGCCCAATGTGTAAACATTTACCCCTAGAAACCTCGGCTTAAGATATGAATACAATAGATTACAGACACGGAACGGATTTCACCACTCATCAAACCAACAATGACATCTTCAGGATTGAACGACGCGTGTCACGTTGCTCAATGAAGTGAGACAGGTCATTGTTGATCAAAATCCGCGGCACGCTGTCATCCCGTTTTATAAGGCTTTTAAGGTGACTGACAAATGTGTAATGTACTATGCCAGGCAATACATGGGTTGCTTTCTTAAACCCTTTCAAGTCCATAGAATATTTCGATCCTACGTAATTCCTGCTTTATCAGTGTTTTTTTTATCTTATGGTCAAAGAAACAAATAGTGAAGTTAGTTGCTAAAGAAAATACATAACTCTGGTAGCTAATACAAGAAGTCATTTAGTATTTTAAATTCAGGTGCTGAATAACAGAAATTTATTTTCAAAGCTATATGCAAACATTTTTACTGAATAGGCAAGCAGGACTTGTACTGTTAGACATGCCAAGAGCGCAGTAATAGGTAGGTCTTTGGTCTTCCACTGGTGTAGGTTGCTTGAGTCAGAGAATTAAGCCCTTCTTGTTTGTGACCGATTCTTTTGGTTATTTGTTTTCTTTCTGCGTGAGGGCCTCACTTCTCACTTTTTCCAGTGACGTGTTTTTCGAATTTCTTACGGAAGGAGAAGACAGTTTCATTCTCTATGTAACCAAAAACAATAAGTCGCAAATGTGTAGATGTTATTATAGAGTTCTCTGAAGTATCGCAGACCGAATGGCTAAGTGCGTTCACCGGTTAGTGGTTCGCTCATATAATTTAGCAGAGTCCCACAGAAAATAATGAGGAAAACACCAAATGCCAAGTAAGTTTGCTTTCAATGATTCACAATCACAGTAATACATCACATTAAATATGACTAGTTCCGACAGCCTTGAGGACAGAGGGTGGTTGAATTAGTTGAAGGAGTCAAGGGTGGAAGAACGAAGAAGGATAAGGTGCACACGTGTGATTCGGATCTAATTCTGGACCGGAGTTTTGGGTATCATCGCCTTAACTATTCTCCCCTTGATAGGTGCGGACTGGGCCAGGTAAATTTGAACTGTCTAGACCCGTAACTGAAGATCATTTAATCAGATGCTCCCAGCTCCGTCGATCGAGATTATCTGAGACTTAACCTCCTTTAACAGTCGGCCTGATTTTTTTGTAAATAGGGCAGAAGATTTTGGTCGTATTCGTTGAGTAATTTGGCTCAGCAGATTGTGAGCAAATAGCGGTGGTAATTACTTTGACGGGTTCAGTTTTTAGCCAAAGTGGACTCACTCAGGCAAAGGCCTAGTTATTTGACCCGCATAAACATTACCATAGAACAGGCTAAAGGGACGGACACAGGAAAATGCTGCAGGGTCTGGAAATTTACCCTTTAATATTGAGCAGATGATAGATTTTGATGTGAAATGAACCTGAATCATCGTAGCGCAGACGATCATCACGATAACATCTGATGGGCAAAAGCGTACAACGTCTGCCATATCTTTTTTATGCTGTAGATTAATGCAGTTATATTTCTTTTGGGCAGTCCTTCCATTGTTTTATAGATGAAAGGCTCCTGGTGACCATTTGCAAGTGTGTTCCGTTTTCCACATTCGATTCAATTATTTCACTCAATAGTTTTCTTTCCCTCTCTTAGCTGATATTAGCTTTATTTTATGTGGCGTAATAACCTGATTAGGAAAGGCTAAAGACAAGCTTATTTGCCAGCTGGCGTTATTCCGAAATCGTACCGCCATTCACCAAAACCATGAATGTGCAAACATCTTTAAAACATTCATATCCCCATGATAACATTTTATTTGCGGTTGATAGGCAGCGAAGACTCATTACTCTGTCCTAGGTGGTTTCTTTTGGACATCTGGCTTGTATACTAACCAGTTTTCGGGCAGCCAACTGCTCGTCACTTGTTGTGCTCTTTGTTTGATTGAGATGATCATAAAGACGAAATGTGATTTCCGGAGGAAAGTTTTATTTCTTACCTCACTTTGCTGAGACCCGTTTGTATGTTTCTTGTTTGCTGACTCCAAATCCATTTCAAATCTTCATTGAATTCGTAGGCGTGGATGAGACTGCCGAAATTGCTCCTGCCAGATTCCATTTCAAGATGAATGTTGTTATCTTAATTTGGCAACATTGACCGTTCCATTAAGATTTAATGGATGTTTTCCTTTCACGGTCCGTTCTTATGAAAATTGTTTGTAAAGTATGACTAGAAGCGAATAACAATGAATGTTATAAGCTACTGCGTTTAGAGATCTTGAATTTTTCAGTTCTCATGGAATGTCGAGATATATCAATTTTTTGGCTTTATTTAGGCGTTAGAAACAGCAACAAGAGAGCGACCTTGCACACCTAAATAACAAAAACGTTGAGGCTCACTCCGAAATCGACGTGGAGTTTCAAATCTTAAGAAATTCATTCTGATTTGTTCGGTGGTGTAAGGGGTTGACTTCTATCAAACGAGAGTACGAGTCGCAGTTATGGGAATCGGCCAGACCTATTGGGAGAATAGTGCAATGGCATCCGCGCAAACAAGAAAGTGCCTTGTTCAGATTAGGCGGACGATGCGATCATTGTAGATGAAGGTCCATGTAAGCTGCAGGTGTTTCTCAACCCTTTGAACTGCAGTGAAGGCAAATCCGCATGGCCTTTACGATTCTGAAGTCCAGTATGTTGTAGCGGGACATGATTTCTCTAAAGCCAAATATTGTTCTTGGAACCTGGGAATCAGAAAAAGTAAATACGTTCTGCTATTTGGGCCGCTAAAACTCACCAAAGTGTTGAGCATCGAGTGGATTGTCTCTGCGTACCTTGGTGTTTATCAATTCCAGGCTTGCCCAATGTAAGTGGGATTTCGGCCCATCGAAATTACGTTTGTATTGAAGCAGTAAGATCGGTCTGGTAGGCGTTTTCATAAGAGGAGAGTTACGAAAAGAAGACATACGTAGATTGCGAGTGGCTGAACACTAATTTCTTTGTTATCACTCGAATATTATCAAAGAATCTTCCCATCACACAGCAGTATATTTCTTCATAGAACTCGCTCACTGGAACAGACGCTGGATTTAAGTTACTTTGGTTGGGATTCGTTGCAAACACGCCCATGTGCGCTACACTCCCAGACAAGTAAAAATTAGAATATCGCTGGCTAGTCCACTTCGTTGCGAAAAGAGTGAAAGCCGTAACCAGCACATTGTCGTAGGTGTATCGAGTTAGGCTGACAGGTTGGGGTTAGGATGATTTTAAGTGAGATGGCTGGTCGGCTCATGCAGTATGGCTTAATGCTAAAGTCATTAGCATCGTGATATTATAAATGTTTCTGCTTGCCTAATTTTTGTTGGTATTGTTTTTCTTTTCTTTTTACCAGATGTTGAGAGGTTACGACCAGAACCAAAGCGAGATAGCCCACATCCAGCAGCTGCGCAAGCTAAATTAAACCAGAACAAGTGCATTTTATTCTGTTAGGATATTATGTAGGATATTATGTGGTTTCCCGAGATTATTTGCTGTGTGATATGAATGCTTAACTTACTATTAAGAAAGATAAGTCACCTACCCGTGGCAGTCCACTGTCATACGCCAGCTGGCAGTGCCCATACAAATCCATAGCGGATAGCTGAAATGTCATCATATGGTGAAGTTCAAAAGCTCGCTGGAAGCGTGCCCGGTAGCTGGATGTCTAAGACGGTCGACTCACAGTTATTCCTCTCGGGTCAGCTCCCCAGCTCTTTTGCGGTGGACATGTGCTGTTACGATTCCCAAAGAGAACAAACCTGAACTGTGATGCTTTCGTGGCTAGTCATTGCGCTGGTATCACATAGTGAAAAACTTAACGAAAAGCTAGTTTAGGTTAAATCATGAGCAGCATTGCACCAATCAATTACTGTTTCTCCCACACGGATTACTCTTTTCCGGCAGCCATAAAAACAACCAATCGCTATTAAATATATATATATATATATATTCATAAACCCATTCCACCAGGGATATTTCCATTTCCAAAAGTTCAGATTGCAAGATGAGATTGACTCTTTCTATTTGTGAGGAATGCGCCTTCGTGCCCTACTCATATGGAGGAAATTGGCCATTGACAGGAAGTTTTCATGCAAAAACTTAACCATACGGTACGATTGAATTATGGAACGAGAACAGCAAACATTGTCAACACAGTTGCCAGGAAACGAATTCTGTTGACAAGTCAGCATAACACCATCAACGCACGGATCGGTAATTCATCTTTTTGCCTTCGGTTCTTTAATCAACTTTTCAAACGTTGAATCCAAAAAGATGATCACATAGTCGTTGTCCAAACGGTATTCAATTTCGATTTCAAATCGTTAGTAAATTGGGTCTGTTCCCTGCGCATTTGCTGTTAGAAAATACCCCTTCATATATATTGATGTCGGAATGTTTAAAATGCAAAGTTATAAACCGCTTGTTGACGAATTTGGCAGCCTTAATAAAAAAATGCGCTGTATTTAATGAGTCGTTTTACTTCAAAAACCGCAGGTCATCGGTGAAACTTAAAATTGTATATTTTGTTATGCACTGCAATCAATTCCCCAGTGAAAGCAATATTTTTTGTTTAGCCAGGATAATTCGGTTGTAGTTTGAGTTGCTTTGATCTGAACATATTGATATGTTTGTCTGTACGCAATTTTAACCCATATTCCAGGCAGACTGGAAACTACGATTTCGCTACCGATTTAACCCAATCGCGGTTTCTTTGATCCTGGCACACAGTACACTCAAAAAACGAAATAAACCACGGCCAAGTTGAAATCCATGATTATTTTTACTGAAAATATAATCAGGCCAAGCATGTTTTCGTTACTTTTCTGTATCGCTCTTCATGTCCGCTAACATTTGAAGCATTGCATGTGCTTTGTCTCTATCACTGCCGCGGAGGCCAACAACTACTTTGTGCACACTGCAGCTTCACAGGCAACGTGTCTGTCTGACAGAACAAAAACAAGCTTTCGATGAATGTTTGCCTTGAAAATGATCTCCTTTAGGAGTTTCTGTCCTAAGTGCCCAAAAAACAAGGTTTGCTCAATTTTCCCCAATGCAATAAATGTTTTCTTGAAATGTTCAAACTTAAAGTTTATTGAGATCTGATTGTTATTGCTTTTGCCGTGGCATCGGGAAAGATAGCTAATGGGAGGTGCTTGCCACAACGACTCAGAAACAACGCAACATTTGAATTAAACCACTGATATGGTCATGGATGTAGCGTTTACTTTTATATTGATATTAATTTTATCTTACTAGAACCTTTATTCCGTAACTCATGGTATAATATCAAATGCAATTAACACGGAGTTTCTCACATCAAAGATTGATTCAGGTTGTATGTTGTAGCAGAACTTTGCTGGCACAACGGGTAAGCGAACTTGTTCTTGTTGGCTAAGTGACCTTTATTTCGTACCTGTAGCCCAGGACAAAACATTTCTCAAAGGTATGTAAGTTGCGCAAACTACCAGATCTTAATTTCTCAGATTTCTATAATTCGGCTTTGGTATTTGTGACCATGCAATAACAGATAATCCTAAAAGATCTGGAACAAATTTAAATTAGCACTCGTTATGTCTCATTTCATCTTTATATCTAATGTTAATATGCATCGTGAACTGTGAACAGAGAAGAGATTAGGTTAAGACACAAATATTGTCTCTCGGGTTTAGGATAGAGTTGTCTTTTTGCATGCAATCAGTAAATCATGCATGGTCAGCACGTCATGTGCACCAGACAGGTGAACAACCTAGGTTGTGTAACTAAAACTTTTATATGAAAAAGTTTAGTGAAATATTGGTGATGACTTTATTGGTAAAAACTGATTATATAAATATATTAACTGCTTTATTTGTGGTTCAGGCAACTAAAGCATCCACCAACTCAAAAGAACAAGATAGACTGGCCTTCAACTCAAAGTCCCAATCTAGCTTGAGTTAATCATTCTAATGTACGATAGCATTAAACTGGCCTGGAACGGCCTTTCAGCGACATAACGAATGAACGGAATGTAATAAATTATGAGCTCAGGAACCGATCAGTTATTCTAAAACGATCATCAACCTGAACGACTAAACAGTCAACATTTTGGAAGAGGGATGATTACTGTCAGGTCAGAAGTGATTTACCTACCCAACTACGGCGCATGGAACATATTTGTAGGTATAAACCATGTGCCTGTCTTGTTTGTCTTGTTGCTTCAATAAAAAAACTAACAATTTGTCTACGCCATCCGGCTTTCCTCACCGTTCCCTGTAAGCACGTAAAGACAGCATAAGTTTTATATTGACGACTGAATGCAGCCAGAGGCGCAAAATAGTTAGGCTGTTCTTCGTGCCTGGACGGCTGTAATTCCGACATAGCAACGCGATTCGCTTCATTTTTTTACAGTTCCGGTGCAATCGCTTTCAAATCATAGCATCATATGAACCGGCGGAAAATGAACAGTTTACTGATTTGATAGGTTCTCAACGAGAAAACCCAATGAACAGGTGTCCCGGAAGAAATAAGCCCAAATCGGAAAACGTGAATGACCAGCGGCCACGTCTCGATGCATTGCCGTTGTGACGTTTGAACCCATTGTGACTTGGCCAACGAATTGTGCCAACAACCGCTGCCCTGTCTGAGAAGTAACCTGTAATATATAGGAGAATAACGAACAGCATACACAAAGGCAACAGATCGCGTCATTTTGTTAAGTCACAGCCCGAGTCTAGATAACATTTTACTCACTATTCACTTTTGAAGAAATTTCCAAAAACATCAAAATAGCACCTAAATAGAACGAAAGCAGTCTGTCTGCCGTCCAAGAAATGTGGTTTGGTATATTTTTGGATTTTTAAAAAATAAAGCTAATAACTCCACTACATTTTCGTAGGAATAGTCGACTTCAAGATTATGCCTGCAAAAAGCGAGTTATTCCTTCCTGCAGCTCAGCTGGAAATGCCTAAGCAGTATAAAAAGGTAGGTTGCCTCTATGCGTGGATTCGAATCAAGCCGAGGTCGAAGACCTTTCACCGTTCGATTAATCCTACATTTGCCGATGTCTGCCAGAGAACAATCCTATTTCATCTCCAACATAGCCAACTAGAAGTGGAAGTATTAGACCCGCCAATCTGCAAACACAGGGTTAAAATAAAAGTGCTAATAATTGCCTTGATGTGCATGATTCAGACAGTTGATAATTGGAGTTGGCAAATGTGTTTACTGTTTCGTTTGCTCTTGGTCGAATAAAAGCCTACCTGGTCTAGCGTACTCAACTAAAACTGCCGAAAGAATGCATGCAGGCTTGTTAGAAGAGAATATTTTTATTCTTAGCGCGCCGAGATGCATGGAGAAGAGGCAATGTGAAAGCCTAAACAGGGTTGGTAACTTCATGATTTCCCGTTCACCCTAAAGTGCTGCTTGTTTCTTAGACAGCTACCCTTCCGTTAGTGTTTTGGTTGCTGATTAATATCTTTTCATCCCCAGAATAAGTTAGAGATTACGGACTAATGTAGGCAGGCTTAGTTACCGCTTCATACCATGTTGTTTGCAGTATCATAGTCAAACAGAACATTCCTGCATCACACAAATCTACAACACGTACCAACTTCGTTGCACATGCGTACAAGCCCTCCACTTCAAGTCACTGCTTGACCTTTTGGGTACATCCCATATTCCTCGGCTGATTTTGGTTTGGTAATTCATATTTTGCATTTCACAGTCAAAAGTGTGGTCAGCTTCTATTCAATTTGATGAAAAAACTTTCTCATTTGAAATACCCGATAATGTGCTGCGTCTAATGATGGATTTACCAAAACCCTGTAGTTGAAAATGCCTATTTTTATGGATCGGAAAAGTGATCCTGCAGTCCTATGTGGTAAACATTTAAATATTTGGAATTGGAAATCTTATAATTGCAAGAACTAAAAATAACGAGACGACTAGTCCAATTTTGTGCACGCATTAATCGATATAATTGTAATAACCATTGAGAAGTGTGCGTGAACCCGATTTTCCTTCAACTCTGAATCGACGTTTCATCTATAAATCAGTATGGAAGTTTCCACAGCGAAACCAACCAAGTCATAATGTGATCGTTTTCGTCCGTCTTTTTATTATGCACCTTGAACATACTTGCAGTATGCCGTCAGGTCTCTACTCCCTCATTCGTGCCGAAAACGTAAATATCAAATTCAAGTCTGTCTTTTTGCTTTATTCAACAGATATCCCTAACTTCTTGGTATTTGAAAGATCTGATTAGAGACCATCGATTCTGATGCAGAAGTCCATGAAAGCTAACGATCAGCTTGTTTAATTTATAATGCGAATAAAGTGACAGACGCATCTCCGAAGTAGAGACGTCATATATGTGTCCAGTTTGTTCTCAGAAAACTTATCCTATCTAACGGCATATAAATTTGTCTAATTATAGATGAATGCCCCTTTTCGCTCAAGCTTTTATTAGGCGCGATTAACGCCATAAATACAACCACTAAAAGATTTTTTCCTGTTTGAGACAAGTAAATCATGAAAACCATTCAATTTCAAATTATGAGCATCTTCGAGAAATGTCAGCGTTTTGACTACTGACTAATTATAATGAGCGACCACAGTATCATCATGGCATCCAAAGGCGGTCTTCGGCTGTTCGTCCTGAATGGTAGCGGTTTCAGTCTCTATTTTCTTCTCTCTTATTTCTGTTGCTTTTGTTGAGGATTTGATTTTGAAAAACCCTTTCACAATACGTCATGATATAGCAACCTACACTGCATTATCCTTGATAACGTACTTCTGAAACCAAAATGACAGCCATCACCCCCTTGCTTTCATTTTCAATTGTACGAATAACTCCACCCATAGAAATATTTTCACTTAGCTCACAAAATGCCTTTTGCGTTTGTTTATCACAACTGAAATTCTTCTTACACAAATAAAGCTGCACATAAGAGCCTTTTTCACTAGACATATGGTAAGATTGTATACACAGATTTTGGTCAGAAATTTAAATGTCATTTTCGGCCGGGAGATTGACAACTTCAAATTTACTGGTTTTCTGTTGAACCTTGTTGAATGTTGTTCAACTGATAAAGAACAGACTTGACAGCCCTATTAGTAAAGTCCAGCGTTCGGTACAGTTTGTGTTGCCAGAAATTCATCAGTTTATTGAAAAGAAATGGAACCTCCCAGGTCATTTGCTTAACACTGTCAAATTTTGGTCGGTTCTTGTTCATGCATCGTTGACGAACATAATTAGTCCGTTTGAATACCCGCTTTCGAGAACGACGTTAATAAATGCTTCAATTTTTCTGATTATTTCCCATAATTTTAAAAATCGACAGAATATTTTGAATTTAGCAAAATAACCAAGAAATTTGTGATTACACTAATCCGAAACATTCTGGCAAATGCCACAATTTACTTTCAAATTGTCAAACGCACTTGTTTCTTACACTACCGAAATTCAACCACTGTCACCATTCCTTTTCTTACGCAACATACATTCCGTGTGTGAGTGCCGGCGTCTGAGTCTCGCTCATTCCCAAATTAGGCCGCCCTTCGGATGAAGCAAAACATTAATGACTAACATTTTCTATACAAAAGTTCTTGTTATTTTAGTCAACAAAATCGGACTCCGTACTCAGGCATTGCTCTAATCAAATAGCGGTCACTATCGATGAGGTGACTATTTTAGCGATGTGAACACAAAAGGTCCTCTCAATTGAACAGTATTCTTTCGGAAATTTCTACATTTTTATATTTCAACAGTGCGGCAACCATGAGTAAATAACTGCTATATGATGGTTTATTCCGTAAACACGCATTTTTCACCAACTTGATGGGGAGCGATGTCTCGCTTTGAAGCGGTCAAGCTGCAGATTTTCCTTGAGAAATTCAGCTCAGTTTTGCTACCGTCAGACTTGCACAACTTGGTTTGGTTTCGGTTGATACTTCGCAGTGTTGCCTTCCCGATAAAGACTAGAGGAGCAAGAGGTCGTATAAGATTAACTCCAAAGAAATAAGTCGAGTAAAGTTATAGAAGGAGAAACATCCCGAATGCGAAAAAGCCATTAACTGCTGCATTGATCCATATCATCTGTCGTCTCCAAACACTGCTTGGGGGATCTCGCAGAGCTCATTTGGTGGTCCAACTAGAACAAGACCTGCCACTCCAGTGGTTAAGGTTTTCTCAAATTTTGAGGATCATTCTGAAACGTGATATTTATGTCTATTACCTGACTTCGTTTCAGTGTTTCCGCAGTGAGTTTCCTTCACTTATATTCCTATCTATGTGAACTCTATTCTCCATATGAAGATCTATGGGAATATGCTGCAACGTAACTGGCATTATCTGTTGATTCTTAAAATCACTTTAGAACGACTGGTTCGTGTCTTAAATGACTACGAACCCGCAACAGTCTATAATTCAGTCTCCAGCAAATCGCCTAACAGATATCTGTTTCCTCTTATCTTATTCCCTGTCAGGTCAGGTTATTTTTAATTTTCATATCAGTGTTGTGGCTAGAATGCATTGTACAACTGTGATTTTTCTAAAAGTAACCTTTACTATTAATGGTTACTATTAACAGTTCTGGCACTGGCATTACAGGGTATGCATATCACTTATCTTAGTGAATGTTTTTGTGGTTTCACACTTTTTATTTATTCATATTACCAAAATGCGATCGAACACGTGAAGTGCAAGAATGATGTTTGAAATCGCGGTTAAAATTCAGTGGCATGATGCCATGCAAACATGTTATTAAGAAATCGGCTTTGGAGCTATAAAGGCTCATCAGCTCACATCCCTACTACTATTCAGTTATATGCGTTTGACCAAGAACATTTTTCTACTTTGTCTTGACACCATAAATAGCTGCACAATTAATTAGTGGAATATACCGATAGACACTTGACCGACCAAAATAAAGTAAAACGAAGTTCAGGTGTGACAGTCGATGAAGTGAAACATGGCATGATAATCAACCAGTAGATGGTGTTCAGGCGTTACATTTCGTCATGCTTAGACGTAGATGTTAATAATCAGAATTCTTATCTTCGGAAGGATATTAAACAGCATGAAAGCACCAAAAGTAGCAGTGATAAATATTAATCTCCATACTAATTTTCACAGGTAAAAGGAAAAGGCATCCTATTTGGTTTTAATCCAATGGGTTAGCGCGAAGTTAATGCACTAGTATCAATTCGGATGAATTTCCTAGTCACGAAACATTTTTTGATTCAGCCAACTGTTCTCGTAACTCTTAGCATGGTAAACCTGTGAGAAACAACTACAAGATATGGTGCCCGCATGCACATTGCTGTTCGGGGAAGTTGAATCAAGTGGGCAGGGAACATCGTCACCCGAGTTATGTCGGAAGAAGATCATACTTTTCAGATTTAGGTCAGAAATTTTTGGACCTAGATGTAACCTTGTCTACCTCTAACAACGCACAACAGGATGTCTTTTGTCGTAAATTGTAGGGAAAGAGGCAGACAATTAATATAACTTGCACTGCTTATGCCCAACTGTGTTCATATGAAAGGGAGAGCAGTTCAGATCCGTGTGCGCGGAATCTGAAATGACTGGCCCGATGGCAGTTCCATAAGGCTTTCACCTTATCTCGAACGAACCCGAAACAACTTCGAAGCAATGTGGAGGATAGTGCAGAAACAGTGAGCACACAATTAGGTCATATTAAAATGTGCTATAAAAAGACAAACTACGTTTAGCGCAGTTTGGGGTACTGAGAAATACGTTTCCTACAGAAAGTCTCAACAAATAAGCGGCAGCTGACAACTTTTGAAAACGCTGCTTGCACTGACGCGAAAAGACAAATGAACTCAGTTGATTGAGTTTACTGTCCCACTGAATGTGAAGGAAACACCCAGGTTCTTCCTAGTTCATTACTACACTTGTTTAGACTAGGTGGACCATGAGTTTTAAGTGCGTCCGTCATTCCAAATGGCCAGCTGAAATCGTAAGCAATGCAACAAAAAGCGCACAGACTTCACATACGGTAGCCTTACTTTGGAATTTTTTTCAGTGCCCGGGTTGTTTCAAATTGAAACATAGTTGGAAGTTATGCCAATATTATCTCCTTCTGTAAGTTATTAAAAAACATGCAGTTCGAAACGGAAGTTTTTGATATTTGAACAAGTTCATTTTATAAGATACAGACCGTGAGCTTGGGGTGCAGGCTGAAAACTCAATTTCGTATTGAGTTGCATTAACTCAGTCCATGGTTGCTGTCGGTATTGAGGAATCAATAAGACAATCAACAATAAACTAATAAAAACAACACGTTTGGGTGTTTTAAAGCTATTTTTACTCTAAGTGATTGGCTGAAGTAACATAAAAAGCGCAAAATATCCAAGAATATTGAGAAATTATACAGTTCTACAATTATTAGAAATCTTCCAACTGATGTTGAATACAATCCAAGTATCGGCAGTAACACTCACTAATGGCTCCTAAAGCACACAAGTTATTAAAAGCCAAATTCAATCTTGTAACACTTGGTCTTCGTTAAAATGCAGAAATTCTTCCTCATGATCATGCAGATTGTTCTTTGTCAACATCAACTTTGGTTACCGTGGATCCATACATAACTTTGTTTGAACATTTACAGGCCGAATTCAAGTATCCGGATAGAATAGTGGACATAACAATTCCTGAACTCACGTTGTGCCCTCAACTTTCCGCCAAAGTTTCAAACTGTGGAACTTTTTTGAACAGCTTATTTTTTTGATCATCAAATTAAATGAGCACGGATGATACGGTTGGACCGAAGGGCAGTTCTAACCTGTTTTAGAGTGTATAGATGATCCCGGGTATTTGCCATGCTGTCATTGATAATGTGTCTAGAATTGACTGGTTTAGCAAAGCGAGTTTCATCTCTCCGTAGGAATTGAAAATTTTAATCCTAAAGGAATTCGCACAAATCATAAAAAATGAGTCTACATAACCGAGAAAATGAAACCTGTAAAACTAGAAAATAGAGATTAGTTTTCAATTGACGCATGATTTTTAGCGTCCGGATACCTTCATTTCGGTGAAATTATTGTGTATATCACTTGATCAGGATTTGGGAACAAACATGAGACGGATAACACTTGAAATATATGCCAAGATGCTAAAATGTGACAGATTCACTTTTTGAAAAACTTTTCGTAGACTAATTAATTTCCCAGGATGCATATACAGCGTGCGACCCACAGGAAGGGAAATCTATTTTGGTGTATCTTCAATGTTGGGTAGATTAGTCATTGGTTTTTCATTCATTTTTGTTTGCTTATCATCTGAAACCGCTAGACTGTTCAATTTTATTGGCCACAGTTATTGTATGAGTAAAAATCAGTTTAGTTCCATCGGAATTCGATTATATGACAAAATTGTCATGTGCATTGATGGCTATTTGAAAGATGCGGCGCAGTAGCAGAATTCAGTTACCAGTGCATTTCACGCAGTAGTACTTCCCACACAGAATATTAAACAGTTTTTCTTACCACATGGCAGCCTTTTCCTAAGGATAAATATGAAACTAGTGCAAATATCTCAAATCTATCTTTGAAGCTTTTCATGTTTCTTAATTTGTTTTGGTGGTGTCGTGTAACTGGAATGAATAACAGCCCTCATTTGGATGTTGAAAGTGCTTCATTAGAAGCATCGTTTGCTAGTGAAAACTGAATTCAATACTGCGACCACTGCTGGCAAATAAGGACGTCTGTCTGCTACCAGACAGACCGTTTAGAAGACATCAAGCTTCGAAATTGATGTCCGTATAAAAATGAGTTATGAAATGCCAACTTCCGACTAAAATTTTCATTAAATTGCTTGGAGAGCAGTTTTTATACCTATTGTTGTAAGGAACTATTTTCCACCGAGTTTACTACCTGATTGGAACAATTTGCAAGCGGGATGAAGGCATTGGTAATAACAACGACCAACTTACATACAAGATTTTCTGGCAATGTCGGTCCTGAACATACTGCAAGTGTTTGACTAAAGAAACACTTGGTGCGCACAAAATGACGCAAACTAGACTCACAAAAAGAACGTCCATAATGTTGTTAATAAACTCAATTTATTAATTATTTTATTCCACTCATTTCAGGTTGTTGCTCACTATGAGCGAGCAGTCTTGTTCCGTCTAGGCCGCCTCGTTTCCGCCACTGCTCAAGGCCCCGGATTGATCATTGTCCTACCCTGCCTCGATCGGTACCGGATATTGGATCTGCGAACCTTCACGTTTGACGTGCCCACACAAGAAGTGCTCACTAAGGACTCGGTGACAGTGGTTGTAAATGCTGTCGTCTACTACAGGGTACGAGATCCGGTTCGTGCTGTCGTCAATGTTGAGGATGCGAATCGAGCAACACGAGTCCTGGGTCAGACCACACTACGCAATGTTCTGGGAACAGTTAATTTGGACCAGCTCTTGACAGCAAGAGAAGATATTGCAGCTTTGATGCAGGTTTGTGAAAACGAAATAAGCAACGCAAATGTGTATGACAGATAAAGTAATTGGAAATTTGTAATTTTCTATGGCCAAAGTCAAGTACATACCAAATATACGAGATATCTGATTTTATTAACTAAATGCAACTGTACCAATAATGTTGCTGCTAAGTTTAGACAGCTTTTTCATTAGCTGTTGCTATTCATATGGGAATCCAGAAGGACGTGTAATTTCACTAACCCGTCATCTAACGGTATCGAATGCACGACCGGCTATCATCAGAAGCTCACGAACACATTAAACCGTAAACGACGAACATTTGTTCCGTTCATCGATCAAAAGTTTACGTGCCACTACAGTCCGCGTCATCTTTTTTGGCAATCACGTCCACAAATGCATACATATATGCACATATATACATGAATATTTATATAAGCACACACATATATATATATACATATATGTACTTCCAAAATTGAGCTGAGATTACTTCTGTTGCATGCGGGAACCTGAAACACGGCAGCTGGTAAAATAAGAGTTAAAAAGCACACCCTTCCTTATAAGCTATTCCTTTTGACATCAACTATTGGAAAAAGGAGTGCCATTGACATTGATGCCTCTGGTATGTGATCATGGTGCATATGATTACGAATTCCGTTTGTGTGTGTGCCTGTGTGTGTGCGTGTGTGTACGTGTGTGTGTGTGTGTGCGTGTGTGTGCTTGACGTACATTCATCACCCTTTGGCCAAGATAGTTGAGTTAAGAACGTCGGCATTTCCAATGGGAAGTTACAACAATACTGATTCTGCAATCGATGGTACAAAAGTACCTACTGGTTTGACAAAGAATTACAAAGAATTCTTATCTATCTGAAGCTTGATTAGATAGTTTTATTCAGCAGCCTCGACTAAAGCTCAGCACAGTTGACGCAGCTATTTGAGGTGTAAATTAAATCAGGCAATACTGATCGTTGAATGGTGGTGGCAGAGGGATAGTTTATCTCTGAATTGGTTAACGGCTAACTGTAATTACGTTGGTTTGTTGTGTGCAGACAAGAGATGCTTCTTTGGTTAACGGTGTGCAACCACATTTGAACAATATACTTCATTTCCCCCACGATCGATGCAATGGATGACCTTGAATGATTAGAATGAATTATTCCAGGTGGAAGCGACATAAACGGTAGCTGTCCAGGTGTGATGTGTCATATATGATTGCAGTGCATTCATTACATCTATATTTCCCCGGTATCAGAATGACCGAAGCATAAAAGTTTTCATGACAGTCTGCAATGAATAAGACGTGCAATCCATCTGGTCATTTCTTGAAAAACAGTCTGTCCAGTAGGAATATGAATAAATTGGTTGTGTTTAAAATCAAATATAAATTTTTTTCCACGAAGATGACAGAGTTCACACTGCCGCATATCGACAATGATCAACAAGGCATCATGAATTATTTCAGCTTAGCCAGTTCATAGACAAAAACGGAGTCTTTACATAGCATGTCTACAAACAATGAAATATGAAGTCAGAAAAATCAGTTTGCTGCCAGAATATGAAGCTCTTGTCCGATTTCTTATTAGTTCAATAGTCAATCAGTATAAGTGCACCAAGTATGTTAGAGACTTAAAGTGTGTTTGGGAGCGAGTCAGATCTGTGTGTCAGAGGTGGACGCTTGCTGCAGTTGCACTTTTCGGACTAACCATCAAAAAAGTTACTCTGACTGCTCAGTTAGAAATATCGATTAGAAATTCTGATATAGTAGTTGTGCCCGCAATCGGTACTACGATTGCTAATGACAGTGGAGCATCATACTCAAACTGGAACAAGTAGTGCGAACAGGGTCCAATCTTGCAGCTTCCTTGGTAAACAAAATAACGTCATAAATATTGTTATGGACACTAAAATATTCCGAAGGATTGTGAATCGAAAAGTAGATATTTCAATTAGGACTCACCGAAAAACTCCGTTCATATTGTTATTCGCTTTGATTTCTGGTTCCTGTAGAATACATTAGACACAAACTAATGGGCTGGTAATTCAATAAATACTATCGGTGAATTAATCTCGAATATTCGGTTTGACACGTTGGCCGACCCTGCCTTGTCGGTAGCCGAACCATCATGTGGACGGTTCATTTAAAATATGAAATGCGTAGTTCTGTCCAGTTCAATCAGACACCTCAAATCAGATTTTTGCTAAATTTCGGGTTTGTTGTCGCTAACCGTGATGTGGAAAAGTGGAATGTCAATTTAGACGTGACCAAGGGGTGTGGGCAGATTAGGAATGTCTTCTCAATGTGCCTTACAATAAGTGAAATAAAAATGCAATCCGTGTGCCCCCTTTATAGCGACGGTGAGTAATTTTTTCTTGTAATGAAGAACCAATTCATTGAGGATTTATCTGAATGTCACGAAAAGACAGTTTGATTCTTTCCACGGCATTTTCAACAGAAAAATGCTTGTCCACTGATTTTCTGCAATGATTTGGGGTTCAGTTTCCAATTTGGAAATGTCCCCATGTTGATTGTTCGACCACCGCCGGTCATAATGATCCAGATGTCTGATACTCAGCAAAATCCAATGAATCAAAAGTTCCGTAATTTAAATAACCAAAGATGTCATTTTACTCAAACTGGTGGTGAATTATTGAACCAACAGAGGACAAAACTCGGAAGACATGAAGGGCATTCCGGAATAAAAAGTGCATCTGCATGCGGTTGGAGTAGTTTACGTGGACATGTGCAATACATCCCGTAATATTCTGTTTCTGACTGGTCTCACTGTGGTCATCCACGTAACATTCAAACCACGAAGATGCAATTGCCAGTTGTAATCGTTGTACGGAACAAGTTTATTATGATTTGGTAGAACTCCACAAGCGTAAACAGAAAATCTGTTGTTCAGTTTGCAAGTTATTGCATCCTGGGAAAGCCGATCAGTGTTACACTGCGACCGCTAACCTTAGCGATTTCAACGTATTGCTTTTGATGTTTATGTGCAGCGATCTCATGCACACTTTTATGATCTCAATGACCACAGGTTTCAGACCCATCCAGCCTAAGGCTGTTCACCTTGATGTTAAACGATCCGCGATCTCAGCAAGCTAGATAAAACCATTCCATTTTCCGTATTCATGTTTGTTGGTGTACTCTCCTGCGTCTCCCAAGGTTGTCCTACTTATATAACCCAAGGCGCAGGCAAGTAATTTTGACGAAAACAGTTCCGCTGCACATAGTCGTAGATAATCGTGCAACTCCATACAATCAATGTCTACAAGCTATCTGACTAGTAGCACTTTAGGTTTACGTATTTTCGTGGAAACCTGTGTTATCAGGTAGCAGATGACAACTCTTTCTCTCTCGCCCCGTTCTTTAACAAATATGGATTAATAAGGTTTTGTGTGGCTTTCCTAATATTCAAGTTATATGGAGCATGGTTGATGATTCCTCCCATTTCGAGATGGTGGGTCCAAGCAATTATGGTACATGCGCCTTTCACAAAAGGCATATTTCATGTGTACCATAAAAAGATCATCTCTCATCTCATTGCATTTTATGCTACTCTATTTCTTATCCGTGGTCATAATGAACAATCAAAGTTGCAGTGCGAGCATGCAGAGCAGTGGGCCAGATTAAACACGGGAGGAACACTTTGATGATAGTTTTGTGCCGTATCAAACCCTGAGTTGAAGCATATTGAGTTTCAGGTTTCCGTATGAATAACAGGAGGTTAGGTATTTAGAGAAGAGCAATAACAGTGTACCATCAGCTGAGCACTGATACGGCACAAATAACAGCTTCTGTTGTGTTTGTGAATTCACAATTTTTATCTACTCCTATCGGATGTTTTGATTTATTTCCTTTGCCAGTCCCAACCCATCCGACTGCTATGGTTGGACCGTTTTTTTATGATGTGCAAGTTGTTTTAGACAACCTTCGTCAAATTCCACATTGAGAATCGATAAAGCGAATTGCCGGATGACGGATTAATCAGGCCCCATACATGCAACCAGCCGGTCAACCATGCATCTGACTCCCCTGTTGATAATCAAAAAGGCGATAGAAAGTTTCAATAATAAAAACTAAGTCACAGTAGGATATATCGGGGGGAGTCATGCACTCGAAGGAGAAACTAGAAATAGGTTTCCTTTGTAAGTATTAACTCCATGCAAACTAACATGCGGAATTGTACAAAAATCACGCACTCGGTTCGTGTTCTAGCAGTTTGAAGAGGCTGCATCAAAGGCCTTCAAGTCGTTTATCCACTGGATAATAAACACAGAAAGTCAGTTAAGAAAATGAGGAAATACTAACTCCTACACTTCATCTGAGACGACCTAGGTTGAGATCCTGTATATCAATGGTATCAGAACCCAGCCAAGCTGTTCGGTCGCTGTAAACCCCGAACGTATCCCCGAAGGAAGTTAACTTGAAGCACCTTCAAAAAGTTCAAAATATGTTAAAACTCGCAGAAATTCCACAATCTACCAGTCGAAATTCTGAAAGATTCTGAAATACGCAAAAGATGAAACAACTGCACCCACTGTATCAACAACGAAGAGCGGAGCAACATGGTGATTAGACGTCTGAAACGTTATGAGGTTCTCAACTTCACAATGCACAGATTCTTCCACTGACGAAGTCTGAGGTCGAACGACAAATAGAGGTAAACACGTTGATCTGCTCAGTGAGTGATACACGCAGAATGCACACAGTATATTTACTGAAGTATGTGGAAGACAGTTGCAGAAGACAGAAGTGTTTCTGTGGCAAAATTCTCATCTGACAGAACAATGACTAAATGAATTTGCACGGAATGTGACAGCCGAAGTTAGGTTGGGTGGCAGAATTGCGGCTGTCTTGTTTTGAAATCGGAACGTAGATAGGTGACACGTGAAATTTACTCGAGTTTGAACTTTTTCAATCGACTAAGCTAGATTACTAAGTGTGCTGCATCCCTCATGCAAGGTAGCGCCCATTCCATCCGAAAAAGGCTAAATGACTTAGCGATTTAATTTTGTGAACAAAGGAAGAAGTATCGATGACACAAAGTATCGCGAACACCATGCCAAAGCTATATTTTGCGAGACCCGGCAAATCAGTTTGAAATCAGCATTGTCTACCTTATGGTCCAAGTTAATGCTGTGCACAAACAAGCCGATGAAGAAAATCCTGGTGGATTCCGATTTTAACCTCGTCATCAGATGATGTCGGTCATTTGGGCAAAGTCACCTGTTAGCCTGCGGAACGGGTAGAAATGAGTGACCGTTTTCAAGGATATAGTTCAAACACGAATTTCCTCTTGGGTATTCACAAAGATGATGGGTTCGTTAATGACGTTTGCATGCGTAAAAGTGTACGTTTCTAACTGTAATGCCAGAACTGCGGTAGCTGGAGAGCAAATACCAAACATGGCTTTCTGAGCCACGGTTGACACGATAGGCTCAGTATATTTTCAATACACTAATGGTTTCGAATGACCATTGTTTCATTGATTGGAATTACGTCATAACATTGACTTTCAAAATGGTTGCCCTGAGCGTGTCAGAAACTTTTTCCACTTTTAACTCTCGCACAAAAAGGATAACATTAACAAATATACACAATTTTCGTTCCATTCGGGATTGGCATTTATGGATGTATAGATGGTTTCTTAGAATTGAATTTTCTTGGATTTCAAAGCAAGCGGGCCTGAACATGAAATTGAAAAGCGAATGGAGCAGGAAATTTGGTATCTGTGTCCAGAGGAGCACCTTGATGCATTGGAAGCTGTATTCACGAACCACGAGTATTTAATATTTTGAACGGAAGTTGGCATTTTGCCGATTAACCCACTCAAGATTATGATTACGGACAAAGTTTGATTTATTACTTTATTAATTAAGAGAATCAGTATTAAATTCAATTACAGAGTGTTCATTTGGAAGAAATTTTAATCGGAATCAAAACCGGGTTTGGATTCAAGATATTTTAAGCCCCGTTCATGAATCGCCGAAGTTGTCTTCATGGGAATGAAGCAGTTATTAGGGAATAAAACCAGAATCGTTTGGCATTGCAGTTTATTGGGTTATGACGTGAATAAAGTTAATTTTTGTACTTAAACCTACCCAACCGATCATCCCAGACAAAGCCAGTCGTTTTTTGTCTAATAATATGCAAATAAACTGTGCTAACAATATGCATACAGAGAATAAGAACAGTCGCATTCGAAAACGAAGATGAATTTATTCATATTGCTATTACAAATCAAATTTCTCGCCTTAGTTCTGCAGTAGAAAATACCCATTAGTTCCATCATCCTTGTCCCGATAAGGGGAATAAATACTCAATTGCTCCAAATGACGACGGAATACGGAGCACAGATTAATGGCGAAACAAATCGCGATTGAAATTGCAGAGTGCTTTAATTTGACAAACCCCATTTCACATATTTCAGGATAAATCTAAAATAAGTGGCTGCCAGTAAAGTGCTTGGAAATTGGAATTTCCAGCCAGAAATCCAACAAAATGATCACTCCGCTTTCTTATATCCTTCCGTGTTCAGCATAATACCAGTAAAGTAAACAAAGATATTTTCGAAGAGTCAGGCTAACAACTAAATGAATAAGAAAATGCTAGTCATTCTAGTGACGGAGATGATCGCCACATTTCGAGGAACGAGGAACCGCATGAAACTGACTCGATCTCTAAAAGGAACACTGGTTTGCATTTCACCAGAATTTCGTCAATTTGTTGTCTTGAGTAAGACGGTTTTCTCAAAACTGTTCACATCACGTGGAAGCGCAATTAGCTCTTTGGTGAGGACACTTTTAAAAACATGCCGCGCTCTGATTCTTAGGTTTATTTAGGATGTCTTATCTCCTTGCGCAATAACTTACCGGGCTGCCTTTCTACCTAACACCAAGGTTGAAGTTCTAGAACTTCTTGGCGCATGAAGTGAAGTATATTTCAAGTAGATTTGGTTGATTATTTATAGAAATGACAAATTATCCTGAATAACAGTGGAAAGCCATCCCATCATACGTGCTCAAAATTGTCGCATTTTTATCCCTAAGTGCGTCCTTTTGTGATTAAGTCACACTTCGTCAACCTAGCGGCCTCGCATTGCATCATGGTTGAGATAGGCTGTTGTTGCTTGAAGTAAAATATGAACTCATTTTCTGGAACATATGCTGACTGGGTAACACCCAAATTTATGGCTTGCTGTTGTAGTTCCCTATCACTTCTCACCGGTAGAACTGATTGGGCTGAAATTGGCGGTTACCTTAAAGCGAATGCTTGCTATTTTCCCTATCAACACAAATTTATTATGATGCAAATTTGCATCACAATTTGACACTATCATTTTCCCTTCCGCAGGAATGTCTTGATTCGGTCACTGAGGCTTGGGGTGTCAAGGTTGAACGTGTTGAGATCAAGGATGTTCGACTTCCGATTCAACTCCAACGTGCAATGGCAGCCGAGGCGGAGTCGGTTAGGGAAGCCACAGCCAAGGTGATAGCAGCCGAGGGAGAAATGAGGGCATCCGGCGCACTGAAAGCGGCAGCGTTTGAAATCAAACAACATCCGATTGCGATGCAACTTCGCTACTTGCAAGCAATGAACAGCATCTCTTCTGGTAAAGAGTCCACCATCATATTTCCCGTTCCATTGGATTTGCTGTCTTTTTTTCGTGCCACGGAAAACAATGATCACAACATAATTCATCATCTTGTAGATGGGGAAACAAAACGCCTTATGTCTGGACTACACGTCAACATCGAAAGTCTTCAAGCAGCCGCCTCAATGAGTGCTTCTGCCGTGGATTTCAGTGAGAAGCGACTCATAGATTTCGACTCTATGGAAGAGTCGCTGGATCAAAATGGTCAAATTGTGTGATAAAAGTGTATCATCTTCCAAACCGTCACATACACACCAATCCACCAATCTAAACTTAATCACTCAAATAGACACATTTATTCATCCTGCAGCATCATAAATACAATCATCGCCGAGTTATTCTGCAAACAATCATCACTTTGACCACCTTTTCTCCCAGTTTTTCACCAAGATAGCTCACAGAATCTGGTCAGATAAGCTAGTAAACCCTGGTGGCTTACCAAACTGCACATTTTTTTGAAGAATACCATTATTACGGCAGTCAGACATTTGCATGGTTCATGTTTCTCAGTGCACAGGGAAAAACTACGAACAATTACTTAGCTCCCACACCGCGAGAAAACTGTAGCGTTTTTGATCAGAAATGCACATAAAATGATGTACATAAAATAATTTTTTGAAATACCTCAAGATGACGGGTTTGCAAAAGGCAATTTGTCTTTGTCAACTTTTTTTTCTATCCCGTGGTTTTTTGTTTGACTGTTCGACAGAGAAAGACAAATTTTGAAAGAGGTAAAAAGTGTGGTGTATTCCAAAAAATCTGGTTCACTTTATGGCCCCAAATAACCATTGGCCAGGTGAGTAATTTAAAAAGGTCTGCAATGACCACACAGATATATCGAATATTTAAAATCAGGAGTAATAGTGCCTACAGTCTCTGTGTATACTGTGTGAAGTGAATAGATTTTGCCTGAGAATGTGTGCAACAGCCTTTCGTCTTGTTGACTCATGAAGCCGCTTTTAGCAAAAGCGCTTAGCCTGGTAAACTCGTTCGGTAACCCCGATCATTTTGTTTTCAGACGATTGAGTGAACATCAGTCTCTTCCTTAGGCGAAATCACCATTGATCGATGACAGGGAGTTAAATCGCTGTGATGAAAAATTCGAGACTCGAGTTTCTTTAGTGTACCCTTGGTCATTTTGTAGCACACGTCCATGTGTATATCAATGCAAACTGGAAAAAGAAAGCAACAAACCGGGATTCACTACAAGGAGAGATTCTTAACGGACTCAGTTATGTTTAGACCACCAAGAAAGGGCTCAATTTACAGTCCATCTAGGCAGTTCGAACCATTAGACACTGCTGCTGAATATGCACGATGCGTCGGGATAACTGAACTACCTCAAGTTTGTTATATTGTTTAAAACCAAATGCATAATGGTCTTGGTCACTTCACGCTTCTTCTGGACAAACCGTTTTGCCGTGATTGTTTTTCATGTATCCTTGGTATAGTAGTTTCTAACCCATTATTCTCTTTTTTCTGAATCCACTCGGTCGTGAACTTCTGTAACTGGTCTTAGATTTGCCTCTGCGCTCTACGTATACATGCGATTGACGATGAGGACAGTGGATATTTCGATTACCGAATTCAAAATTTCCCTAATTACTTGATTAACATCTATGAGTCGCTGTTAAGTGCAGGCTTTCTTCATCTGTACATCTTACACTAATGCTCGACAAGGTCTTTCATGGGATACTTCAGAATGAGCTTTGCCAGCTTGTACCTGAATCCCACCCTTATGTTTATTACCTTCCATTCGTCACTGGATGCTTTTCACGTGTACATTACTTATACTCTGCCGAAAAGTTTATGGCCAGGTCGATGTTTGCTTCATAAGTACAAAATCCGTGTTTTCGATGGACACGTCTCTTATTCGATCTGTCTCTTAGATAATTAATATTAGAGTTTAAAAAATTAAATTTCACCGCATTTCATCCTAAGACATGTCAGTTCGATATTCGAATGAAAATTACCTACCGTTTCGAATAACCCACTCACGTGATGAGCATTTTTGCCAGTGAACAAGATAAGATCGACATCATACCAAGTTTAGGAAATTCTCAATTGCCATTCCTATCCCAGAAGACTAACAGGAATGTGAACAAAAATGCATCCAGAAGGGTTTCACATATCAGGCCCACTTATTTGCCGGAGAATTTCGTTCAAAAACAAAAAAAACCTGAATTTCGACATTCACATGAGCATAGGGGGTTTATTCATCATTTTTAGTCATTGGGTCTAGTTTGGTTTCGTCAACAGTCTTAATAATGATCAAAATCGTTCCACAAAACCATTGATTACGTAAACAATAAACTGTTTTGTCTATTGATTTTATCACCGCCTTTTTACAAGCTTGTATAGTTACGTAGGCAAGTTGACTTTTGATACATATGGACAGCCTGTTTCAGGGCATTTACCAACATTTCTGGCCACACAGTGTCCGTACTTCAAACATTTCAAGTATTGTATCATGTAACACATTTTTTCTTCGATGTAATCCTAAATTTTTCACTTGCCTTTTACAAGCAGACCATTCACTAGGGGTAATCGCACACGCCTCAGTCCGTGATGTATTGTTTAAGCTCAAATTCTCGGAACGTTTGTTCGGGTTTTGTCATGGTGACTAATGAATCCAAGGAAAAACGTGGATCGTGTCGGAGAAATTCCCCATTCGTGAAAGTTTATTGTTAACACTGTTGTACGCAATTTTAGATCAAAGTCGGGACAAACGAATCTAGAAGGACAATTCTAAAGTAACTTCACCGTTTTTTCCTTTCCTGATTTCACAATTTTCTGTTTTACAAATTATGAAAGCCATCGGCAGACAGGCTATCCGCTGTTTCCGAAAACGGTGTTTTTACCAACATTCAGTTTTGACAACTTAATGTTTGAGTAGTAAGTCAGTACCCCAAAATACCTTTGAAAATGATGATAGATTTGTTTGCCTACTGGATTGGTTCACCTTTAACTTGCGGATGTGCAGGTACATTTATCTGATTAATTAACCGGAATTATTTTATTTTTTATGTTACTGAATCTCTTCCGATAAATGGGGCATGTTTTCATCAAAGAACTAGCGTTTAAGTCGCCTGGTAGCGCGGCAGGTAATCAAATTGGAATTACTGGCAGCTTGTGTGTTTTAACACTTCATTTAAAGCCGAACACCAATTTCCAGGGTGCTCCCGTGTACCTGCTGCGTTTTGGAAACCACCCGTGGATCGATTAAACAATATATTTCGACTGAACTATCAACACATGAGTCTAACCCGGAGGTTGGAAACAGTCTTACAGCTGACAAATAAATCAAATTAGAATACACGTCAAACTGTTTGTTCCCTGCAATGTATTCCATTATCCGTCAAAAAATGGAACTGAAAATCCATCACAGAATGGCCATGATGTCCTCAAAATTGGAACGAAACGGCGAAAACATTGAATTTGAAATAAACCATTACATGAGAAATCAAATGGCCTATAACAAATCGGTCTTTCCAGTTATTTATCCCGAATGTTAACCGCACTTGAAAAAAAACATTCGTAATGAATTTACTGTCTAAGCAACTGTACGCATTATGCTGTTCGTATGATGTATGAACAGAGACAATGACGGCGGTTTAATTGAAATACCCCCCACACTCCCGAATCATCAAATATTTCCAACTTGATTTATCATCTACAAATAACACTAAGCCAATATGGAAAATCAGTTCTCGTTTTTTTTTGCTTGCACATTCCTAGTGGACCAGATTAAAAAAATGACGGTAATTCGTGTTTGAAATGCCACACATTTTCATCCGGCCAACTATCATCACTTCCGTAGATCTATTATGCAAATGATCTGGTCACGATTTTGGAAACAACGAGATGGACTAATGTCAATCGCAATGCATGTTATGAAGCTTGGCTATTACACACTTCTAGCGAACGGAGAAATGCACAAATTTCACGTGGTGCAAATTCATACAGGAACAAAATGTACTGCGCCATATTTGAGACTGCAACTATATTCTGAATGTTAACTATCTGAAACAGTAAGATGTTTCCTTATCATAGGACACATCTACAGTAGATAAAAACAACATTAGATATTTTGTTGACCGTTTTATTCACTAAGAATTCAAACAGTTTTCGAAAATGTATGTTTGTAGCTCTGACGTTAATGGTATGCGGTTTTTTATTTGTTCTGACCGTGTTCTTGTAATTATGTCGGATTTGTTTGCTCTTGTGCTGAGTACTTTCTTACTAGGCAGATGTCAGAATACTAGAAGGGTGTCAGCGGAACGGTCTTTTGTCATGTAGAGACTAGCTGACATGCATGACGCAACGACATTCGTAAGGAAACTTCAACACAATCACTGTTGCCCAGATGGACTGGACGATTCATTACTTGGCGGACTCATTTTAATAATTGTTTCTTGCGCAGCTGTCGGATACTTTTTACATGTAACAGTTGCGACTAAGCCCCAATTTAATATGTGGTGCTTTGGTGAAGTCACCTACAAACAACGCTTGACAACTTCGGTTTTTCAAACCAGGAGATGGCCGGAACGTCTGCCAGCATCCACAACTTTCACTGGAACTCGTTTCTTGAAATGGTTCGTCCTGCCAGTTCAAATAACCTTATTATTGTTCTCCAGCGTAATTACTGACTATTTACAAATATTCCCCGACCGTTTAAATTATTCATTAAACTGTGATTTGCTCACGATGTCCCTCATCACATTGCTAGGAAGGCCCATAAATCACGATAACGAAGTTCACTAGAAATCATTCATTACACCAAAATTATTAAAAAAACAGTAGGGTTTTTCCACACAAGTGTCTCCAATCTCCCAACAGCTGGGTTTACCAAACTGCCTGCTATCCAACTTCAAACTGCTTCAACCTGTCCGGCCGTAAACCTGGGCGTGGAAGCCGTTCATATTATAACTACTTTTAACAAGGAAGGAGTTGAAAACAATAGCGCACACCAAATAAGTACCAGTTGACTGGAATACTTAAATCAATTGCACAGTCCAAAGCCCACATATCGGGAACTTTGATTGCGGACTGTAAACTGATGTGGTTTATCAAGAAATACGACTTGGTTCTCAAGGTAGGATGACATACTTTTAATAGGACTGCACTTTTCAGTCAATAAACAATCAACAAAGTCACTTGGTTCTATGTACATCTTTGTCGTGGCTTTGATTTGTTACTTTCTATTTATGCCAGCTTAACGGCACTTCGACACACCTTAGTGACATCCGAAAAAATTTTCTTGGTTTATCAAGGTACAAAATCATAATGACATATGATGCATATCGGCTCACCCGGGACTCCGAGTTTGCACAAAACAGTGGACGCTGCTTCGAAATCCCGTCGAAGAATGATTATCACTAGTTGTCCAATCCCTAGTCTCCTAAATCGAGGTTTTATGATAAAAGAAGACCAAAAATTGCGGTTTCTATGCCCGAATTTCGACGAATTAGTTGGATGGTTTTTAAGCGAACTGCGTGAAGTGCATTAATATCATTGCAAGTTTCCAATGGGATTTTTGTTACAGACTCTAAATTCCTCCTGCACACACTGACTACATCATAATATGCGATCCATTAGGCTTTAGTTGTGATGGACGGGGTGAACTCTGCTTTCCTGACATCTGGAATGGAAAGTTGATTTGTGTATTTTCAAAAAGCCTCGCTAATATCCTTCAAGCGGCTAGACAGATGACCAAGTTTACCAGTTACTACATGAATCAAAGTTTAAGGAAGAATATAGTGCGACGGCGATGAAAAATTAACTAGATCTGACATTCAACACAGTTACATTTGCATCTCATTGATGACGTCATAAAGGGAATCGTCAATCCTCTGAGTTTAAGTAGGTCTTTCGGTAGCACCAAAGAGACGGTAGGAAACCGAGACTTGCAAACCGAATCACTAGCATGTCAAAAAGAACATAAACCGAATTCTAGGTCAACTTGTTCAATCTTCGCAAATTTAAGTAGCTGGTAGATGAAACTCGTAAAAAGAGCAAATCTCCGTAGAGGTCCGTATGCATCTCAGATTTATTTGAGACGAGATTCAGCAATGAAATCCTAGAAATGAACCACTAGAAAAATGGAATTTTTTGCTTTTGTGTTCCACTTCGTCCGGGAAATAGACCGATTTGGGATTAAAAACACAAAACATATCACCTGTGGGCTAAAATATCTTTGTTCTATATCAATTTATTTATTTTATTGTTTTGCGTTCAGTGGCGGATCTTCCGTTTTACTTTCGATGAAATTATCATCAGGTTTACGACAGTTTCACAAAATGATCAGTTAGCCGATATTAGGCATTAGTCAGGAAAATGGCATAACCGAAACAAACCCCACCATTATGTGTACATGGATCGAATTTATTTGATTTTACTTTTCCTTTTTTCGTCGCGTTATTCTCTCAAAATCCTTGGGAGCCTAATCACACGGATGCCGTCAAACGGCCACCATAAAATGAAAAAAACACCATTCGTACCGTGTGAGACCAACACGGTGCAGCGTACCAGGGAATCGATAGATGTTTTCTCTATTGACTGGCGACTTGACTATAACCTAATATTTTTTTCTAAAAATATGCTGAAATAAATTTGTTTGATTTTAACAGTTGGCAGCATAAAATAGCATCCCCCTAGTGTTTAACAAGCGGTATTGAGTAACCTTTCGATTCGGTCAAAATCTAGTTGTGAACAGTAAAACGCATGAGATATAGCGTACCAGTATTCCGTCGAAAACAATTCGCAAAACCGAACGCACAGGACTATCGAATTGAATTCCAAAGTTTTATGTTTCTAGTCCAGTTGGTTTAAATTCCCATCCGGATTCGACGGTGCAAACTGAGTTGATGTGACCGAATTAAGGCGATTCTCGCAGAAATACTGTGACAGGGTAACGTAAACGACAGATAATTGTTATTTCTGATTTATTATTATGTACCTGCAATTAAACGTTTTATACCGTGCCCCGTTACTCTGCTTTTAGAACTAATAATTGATCTTATGTGAGAAATCACGGGAGAACATATTTCTATGCCTAATGTGTCGCGTTAGTTTTTCTGTGGTTGCGGGTGTGTATTAGGGTAGAAGTTGGATCCGGAGTTTGATGGGCAACCCCAAAGTGCTTTGGAGCGCAAATCCGAACAATGGGAAGACGAATCACGAGAGCGACCGCTGTGCTCCAGAGGCGACACATTCACAACCTAGACTGTTGACCCCTGACCTTACAAAAGGCGTCACATTCACAGTGGGGTTAGTCTGTACCGGTTGGAAACCCTTGCCTAATTAAGTGACTTAATTGTTCTACTGCTCAACCAAGCGGGCTGTGGTGATAGGTGCATTCAAACAACCTACTGGTGCTACGGCTTACGTACATTGCTCCACACGATCACGTGAATAGATAAGTGCAAAACGAGGCTGTTGAATCAGGATCCATTTCTTTCGAATTTGGTGACACCACAGAGCGGGATTTGAATAAGATTCAAAGCTTGATTGCATAAAATATCTTATTGATAGAACTGGTCAATCTTCTTCGGGCAGTCTCTGTTAGCGTGTTACCTTTGAATGACATTAAGATATATACTGGCTTTCCCTCTATGGCTATCCTCCCAACTTCAGAAGCGATTTTTGGTGAGTTCTCTTCTCACCGTCTGAAGTTCTGCCTCGGAGTATCTTTCGTGCATATTCATTCTGTTCTGGATATGAAGTCACCAATTAGGTTCATCTTCATACTGAAAGATACAAAACTGTGGTATTGGATGCATTGTCCATTGCACGTGCCTTCGTGGCCTACTATTCAAATGAGTGCAAACCCTCAACCAGACACTAAGTGGAACAACACGTTTGTATGTTTTTGGCTTATGCACTAAACACCATCAGTCCCCTGCCCAACTGTATTTTTAACTGACTTATCCAATCCGTTTTAAAATTCGTCCTTATATGTCGTGATACGATGACTGGAGTGCGAGTCACCGGAAACGAATTTGTTCGCCAACTTGTGTCCGCTCTATGTGGTCAGCGGGATCTGTGAAGTAACTTCTTTTTGATCACCAAGGGTGCACATGCCCCTTTAGATAACACCTGATTTATTTCCATTTTTGTGAATTAAATGCAGGTTTACCTTGCTTCATTTCCTGACATAATAGAGCGAAATAGAATGTTGCAAGATACAACCTATTTCTTCATATATGAATTGCAAAATGAGGCCTGCCTGGCAGAATCAATCAGATTTCAGCTGGTTAAGGCATACAGACTGTGCGAAGTACTGATGACGTTCAAAAGGATAAGAAACTGATGAGCAGTTTCTCTGACAACCTCTAACTGATACCTAGTACATCAATACAGCAAGAATTCCCTCCATTATAGGATAGAATTTCGAGCACAGACACACTGGAGTTCGGACCCAGTCGGCAGAATCATATCAACTCCGTGTTCCTGAAAAGTCTTGCTGGTTACCCGAAATATTATCTCTAATATCCACCTCAATTGTTGCGCTTTAGAAACACCGAAAGTAAAACGGAATTGAAAAAACAGTAGGTCACGGTCAGTTAATTAAGCCTGGTGTCCTTGTTGACATTGTTTTCATTCTTATTTCGACCTTGTTACAGTAGTGAAAAGTTCTTCCTAGCGGTACTAATATATACAGCCAGGTCGTCGTCATCACTACCAGGGACTTTATATTTCTCGACGGACATGTTTCCACGAGGGGCAAGCGAAATTGATTGTGGTATGTGGGGCTTGCATGTTGATTTCTTTTGGTTCTAATGAACGATTAATACATCCGTTGAAATGTTGTGCAATTTGCACAGAACAAAAATAAGATCAATACTGCCGGTGGCTGACATTTTGGGTAGCACTTTCCAAATACCCGCGTAAAACAATCTAAAATCAAAATGCATTGAATTATCAACTGCAGATAGAAATCATATTCTTTGCATCAAAGAACTGGTGTTATGTTCATGACAGACAAAAAACGTTTGATAATAACTTCTGTGCACAAATCAAATATTATTAGCCAAAAACGATTGGAGTCATTGCCAGCAGGCATAGGAAGTGAAATGACTCCAGAGAAGATGAAATCGTACAATCCTAAACTTAAATCCACATCAAAGGAAAATATCTTCTAAGGTGTTAATTAAGTCCATTTCGGAGAAATGCAAATAAGTATTTTAAGTATTAACAAGTCGGAAATTTGCATATGAGATCCCAATTAGGCATCACGCAACGTGTCAACTTTTGATACGCCGAATTGGGAAGGCAACGTGATAGCTGACGTTTAAAGCCTTCCCTTTACTGTTCATTTTGGTGTTTTAGGTGTCATTGTTAAATGTTTGAATTTCTATGATGTGTGGCTTTTGCAGGGAGTTTGCAATCTAGGAGAAGGATAAATCCCTGTGAACGGTCTCCAACAGTTTCGTGAAAGTAAGATTGTTTGTTCATGAGACTGTTGAACTGAAAACATCAAGTACAGATAATTACTGGGTGCAGATTGTCCGGTGAACGGTTAAGCCTGAGACGTTTAATCAGAATAATATTTCCCGATTTCATTCACAGACAGTAAAAAATCGAACATCAAAAAACCGAAACTGGGTTCACCTCACTCCCTAGGCGTAGCGAATAACTCAAAGGAAATTCGGGATAGATCGTGCTCAGTAATTAAAAGCAAGTTATAAAACAGCTTAGTAACAATGGGCTCATACCCTGTTTGTTTCTCACAAGAGATAATTCCCATTGTTGGGTTAGAATGAAGCAAGGTTCCTGATCTCATCCATTGCTTGGTTATGTTCCGTCCAACGTGTGCGTCGATCGTTGGCTCTCCAATGGCAGCAGGGTTCGTACGATCTCTCAGCAGCCAATCGCTACTGTAAACAGCACGTATCTGATGATACGGAGTGGTGTAAAACTTTCCAGTGAAACTCACCTCATGTCAAATGAACCCGGTGGTAATCCGGCTCTAGCTTTTCAACACAATATCCCATTTTCCTGGATAGTACGCCAATAGCAAACCAATTTTCTTTGTAAACCTATCGACCTGGATCACAGTTCCTGCATTCAGTACCGTAACAAGAGCTTCCTGCGTCTGACCAAATAGGCTAGTAACGAATTGGAAAGCAGACCGTTTTGTAATTCAATAAAACCCTCCAACTAACGGGAAGATTTTCTTGCAGATTTACTATTACCTGAGGATTCATGACTGTCGCAGGTGTCTCTGTTTATACAACGACAGTATGGAAAAAAACAATTCAGTTTCTTTCCAACTCTACAACCTTTCATCTGCTTGTCGGATCAGTTAGTGCTCCTCATTTATCCCGTTTTTACACGGCTAATCATACAAAACGCAAAAACCAATCGATAAGTAAAACAAAAAAATTGTCGCATTGTCATCGATTTATCTCTATCCCATCATTCCTTGCGTTTCCAAAAGGCTTTCATAGAATTATGTTCGTTTGCATTTTTCCCGGCCGCTTCATACAAATCCAACTATTTATTCAGTGTGAACGATAAGACTAGATAAATTTCCGTTCGCCATCGTTATCCAAATCGTAGCAGTGCCCTGAGAATACAACAATCTACAGTTTGTATAGACGCTATGAATGCAGACTTTTGGTCACCTTGGAAACGGTACGTGCAACTTGAAACGTTGGTTGAAATCATTGAATTTTTCATAACCAGACTGACCAAATTTCCGGAATCAAGTTTATTTTCATACATCTAACTTATATGTGTACGTTTTATGTGCAATTCTTCTGGTGTCACTACAAACCAACCTCTCCTCGTTCCAAGTGTTGTTTTATTTTACTGCGTTGCAACTATCTTCACCTGCTGCATCTAGTCTGGACACTACCATAACCTTCATTCCAGAAACAAAAGGATATTGAACGATAAGCCGTGCTTTTGAGCTTGTGGTGCAGATTACTAGCTTGACGATTGACGGTCGGTATCAGATTTATCTATATGCGAGATAGATACGGCGAGTATATCTGGCTGTCAGGTGTATGCACATCCCTTCAAAGACCCATCATTGGAAATGCCGTATTTTTCTCCGGTGCTTTTTATGTACTGTAATGAAATCGCAGCATGTTTGTTCGGGGCTAAAATAATTGCGTCACTGGAAATAAGAACAAATGAACACCGGATCGATTGTTTGTGCACAAATGACAAGAAACCACGAGTTAGTTGCAATCGGCGCATCTCACGGCCAGCGCTTTTTCTGTGTCGGTTTCCAAAATTTATTTCTACAATTTGACCCGTTTAAAGTAGGCAAAATGGGTGTAACGGACCATTGCCGATCTTTCCAAAATTTTAATTACCCATTGCAAGACGGGACTAGGTATCAGACCACCGTGTTCAAAATTCGGTCAATGTATCAACGACATCGAGGTGACTAAACTGTCCGCACTGCGGCAAGGACAGTAACTGGATTTCCCCCAAGGTTTACTGTTCTTTCCATATGGAATTCGAGTGTCCGCCTTTTCAACACTAAAAATGAAATTTCAATCTGCTATTTGGTTGCAAGTTGCGAAGGTTTGATTCGTAAGTCTGTAGATACTTAGTGAAATACAAGAACGTTCCAGAACGTTTATCTGAACAGGTCCGTGTTATAAACTTTTAATATATGACAGATTCATCTAAGACTAGATTTTCATTGTTTAACATAAGAACGGAAATCACAGATTAGAGCTTTCGGGTTAGAGAAATAATAATGCTTAGTTAGGCTCAGTTTAAATAGGCAGCAGTGTTTGCGCAAAATGTAATTTATTTATAGTTTAAGAGGAGAGAGTACACTGCAAACACATGCCGCATGTCCGTTTGAGCAGTATCTTCTTAAAACATGCTCCCCTTATCCGGTGGTTTGACCAAATGTACGAATTTATCGATATACACTTGGAAGCAAAATAGTTTGACGCTGACTACATATCCACATAAATCAATTCTAAACTGGGTCATCTAGATCATTGAAACGGAAGTAGTCAATAAATACACAAAATCTGTTCCGTTAGTCATAAATCTGTGAATGTTTGTTCACTCGATTTATGCGAACAAAGGCTATTTGTTCATCGCTCCCCTGATTTGGAAGTGCTCAGTGGAATCAGAAACTATCATGTTTTGCGGCAGAACAACGGACAACAACTTGTGATGCATTTCATTTTCAAGTCTATTCTTCAGAGAGCAAAATCGCACTGAACTGTTAAGTCGGACACTGACGGTTTGTGTATCGGTCAACGACATAAATGAATTTATCCACCAAATTTGACAGCAAAGTTCCCTCAATACACTCCCGCAGATATACCAGACTACCGCAGTAGTACCAGGTTATTTTGCATGTGGTTTGCGCAAAAGAACTGAAATCCAACAAACTAATTGAATATCGCAGGCGGTAGGACTGTCATATCCAGGGGGATTGAAAAACACTGAGAAATCCCACTGTTTACTTGATTATCGTGAAAATAACGACATCAATAAAAATGGCAATGAATGTCGATTTTAATTTCAAGAACCAGTTTGATGCCGACCAGAATTATTTGCCTTTTCCGCAAAGTATTCATTCCTTAGTGTCAATCTCAAAATACATAATGATGCTTCTTTTGGCATCGCCGCGTTTCGTACAGCACGAGGCCAATAAGTGATATGCCATGAAGTTTGCAGCAATAGCATGGCGATGATGTGATTTAACAAATTGGGGTCGCCGAAAAATCAAACTGTTCGTTTTGACATTCCACTCCCGAGAGTGCCCAGATTGTCCGATGGGTAACTCCAACAGGAATATCAGATGCAAGACGTTTTCTCCTACTTTTCCGATTTCATCATTGTTTTTATATTGTTTTATTGTTAAAGTCTCAGTCACAAGTAAGTTGAAATGTTGCAGAATTTTACTCCACTCTATCTAGAGAATCACATCGAGATACAAACCACAGGATGCCATTTAAACCGAATCTCAATTGACGCATTCTCATTTTCCCAAACTAGCATTATTCTATGCGGCAGTTCTAGGACCTTCTTTGCAATACTTGTCTGTGACTAAGAAAACTGCTGCAGATATTTCGAGAAAGACGTATGCGTTGAGTGAATGTGATCAAAAAACTATTCAGTGAAATTAGGTTTTGGTGATTGTACCTTTTCCAAACAAGGAGGGGACGAAACTGAGGGAACATAACTTAAGTGCGAGTTTGCAGTGGAAGAAACCAAATTTTGCCCCCATGTGTACTATGTTTAGCTCCGCTCATTAATATTCACTTATTGTATTATTCCCATCTTTGCTGTTGCCTCCCCTATAACAATGACTTTGTCAAATTCGACCGTGGATGACTCTTCTTTAATATATTTCATCTTTCGTTTTACTTTACTCTAGTTCCTGGATATTTTCGCATCGGTACTTGAGCTGAGGGAATGGATCACGAGGTATTCGTTACTTCCCCTTCAAAACAAATCAAATCTGCCTTAATCGCATTCCACATAATCATCTGCCCCCCATAGTGCAGCAGTCGCGACGTGGTTTGGAGGAATTCACTCGAAGATCACGGGCATTTCCGCCTGGATTTATCAAACCGCTGGGTTCTAATCTGATATCTGAATTTTTCAACAGCGTATTGTCTTTTTAGCGGTACTGACGCAAGAAGCTCAACTCAGTAGAGGAAAGAGACTTGAGAGAAATTGAAGTGGACATAATTATTAGAAACTAGTATATCACTTATCTTTTATCGGGATTCTTGCAAACAGTCGGAAAAGTATTTCAACTATGAAATTTTTTGTGTAAATTGTAGGAAAGCACAAGTGGCCGGCTGTGACGAATGAGGTAGAATGGGCTAATTGTTATAGCCGGGTTCGAACCATATAGTGGAGAGCCCATTAGGATTACGGATGCTAATGAATTTATTAGAATTTGTTAAAACACGGAAATTGGGCACATAATCTATGCAGTCTCATACGTAAAGCATCAAAATCCCTTTATTCAATCTGCCAGGGTAAAAAGACAACAAATATCACGTGATGCATGTGTTTCGTGTATCCATTTTTGGTCATGGCAATAAAGTAAAGTTTCACATATATCAGTTAAGTGAAGCGACGGGCGAAAGAAGAGAAACGATAACTCCTGTGTCAAAAGTTTTGTGCGAAAACGCTGCCTGGGCATGATGAAAAGCATAACCCTACTGGCCAACAGCAGTTTGGAGTTTGCGCTGCACACTGAAACTTTGGAAGATTGGGTTAGGCCAAGTTTATCAGACGGAATCACCTGCACCGCTGGTGAAGAAGGCTGAATAAACGGAGACTTATTCAGTTATCACTTTTTCTAAGACTATTTTTTTCTCAAGGTAAACCAGATAAGAAATTATTTCTAGGACCAAAAAAGCCTCTTGGATATTGATTACGTTTCCCATATTTATAACAACGAACTTAACTGGGATTTCTTGATTTTGAACTGGAATATATAATGTCAGCAGAAAACAGATTTAACGGAAACCTTTTATAATGTTTCCTGTATACAAGCATTCCTATCGTTATATCCTCAAAACGTTCTTCTGATATCCAAAGACACACTAAGTACACTAATCCCTTAATCGTAACATTTTGTAAAATTTTGTACTTTTTAACGCACAAGACCTTGATTTCGATTCCGTTGTAAATGGACGATTGTATAAGCTAACGTCCATCGTTCCCAGAGCGTCTTGGCACGACAGAGTACCGAATAAAATGCTATTGTGTACAAAAGCATCTAAACATATATTGGAGAAATAGCCTGGTTACCTGATTTCAAGGTGTACATCCAGTTCTACGAACTTTGGTTTATCAGGGAAGCAGTTCAGACGTCCACCGCCGATCAAAATGGAACAAAACATGACTGCTGGTAAATTAGCTCGAATTAGTCATGTTAGTATACTTGTAGCCTCTAAACAAACAAGCTAACTGTCATTTAGGATTGTATCAAAATTTAAAGAAGGCGACATTGTTTCTTGGATAGAAATCCGTAGGCAGTGGTTTAATGTAGCCATTGCTAGCAATACGAAATGGTTTTTACAAACCTGACTATGAATCTATTTCCTAAATTCAATTTAGTATCATTATCATTATTGATTGCATCAAGTATTAGCGACATCAATTGTTTTTTGCTTATTTCTGTCTTGCTTCACTGAATTAGCTGTTATTCAAATGTTGTACTTTTAGCCAAACAAAATATGAGACGAAAATCCCATCTCCGTATTGCTCGTTAACCTCCAGCATCACCGGACTGATCAAGTTTCCGCCGTTCACTCTAGTGGCTGTCTGAGAAACAATATACACCCGTCCGCATTTTTTCAAATGCATCGATGAAATCGTCAACGGCGAATAACAGACCAGTATAGAGTAAACATTTTTTCATTTTGGTTTGGGAAAAACGTAACAGATCAGTGAAGAAAAACAAACATGTTCAATAGCAGCAACAAGAGGTATAACATGGACGTAACAACACGAGCAGAAAACAACATAAAGAGATATCAATAACAACAAGAAGATAAATCCCACCCCCACGTCCTCACAGCCCCGTGTACCCATGCAATTCGACTGGGAAAACACGGATGACTCATTACCCCCAACTTTGTTTATAAAACAGGCATACAAAAGATCCACGTTTTTACCGAAAAACAAACCGTTCGGTTGAGCAATCGTCCCGGGTTTCAGATTGACCAACTGCTAATTTCAATGTTTTTCATACACACTATGTATTTATCGTTCACTAATCTGCTGAATCACTTTTAGCAAAGTTCGACCGGTAGCCCTTGTGATGATAGGTCGGGTCAAAAGTTGTATTTGCAGCCGCCTAAACCATTATTGAAAGTACAATTAGAATACAAAAACAATAACAGCGCGGCGCTTGTAGGAAGTGGCTTAGTGGTCAGAAAAATCCCAATGACCTTGGAAGCCNGGCGAATAACAGACCAGTATAGAGTAAACATTTTTTCATTTTGGTTTGGGAAAAACGTAACAGATCAGTGAAGAAAAACAAACATGTTCAATAGCAGCAACAAGAGGTATAACATGGACGTAACAACATAAAGAGATATCAATAACAACAAGAAGATAAATCCCACCCCCACGTCCTCACAGCCCCGTGTACCCATGCAATTCGACTGGGAAAACACGGATGACTCATTACCCCCAACTTTGTTTATAAAACAGGCATACAAAAGATCCACGTTTTTACCGAAAAACAAACCGTTCGGTTGAGCAATCGTCCCGGGTTTCAGATTGACCAACTGCTAATTTCAATGTTTTTCATACACACTATGTATTTATCGTTCACTAATCTGCTGAATCACTTTTAGCAAAGTTCGACCGGTAGCCCTTGTGATGATAGGTCGGGTCAAAAGTTGTATTTGCAGCCGCCTAAACCATTATTGAAAGTACAATTAGAATACAAAAACAATAACAGCGCGGCGCTTGTAGGAAGTGGCTTAGTGGTCAGAAAAATCCCAATGACCTTGGAAGCCATGCACCAAATTAGTCTGGAATCCATTGGATTCAATGATTTACAAAGATCCTCAGACCACCCATTTACCTTGTTCTGGGGCATACGAACGCATCTTCAGTCACTAGTTACGTTAGATGTGGTTTAATCATTTCACTTGTACATTGCGAGGACTGCAGCTCTGCTCAAAAATCAAGGTGACTGGCTCTAACGACCAGCCAACTAGACTTGCTTATCCAGTTTATCTTAAATAGAAATAGGACCAAATATTGCATAAAGTAATGAGTCGACTATGCTGAAGTTTTGACTGAAGCTGGATTGGAGCAAAGTAAGATGGAAGGAGTTTGACCGCAGACGTCCACAACATGGCTGGCCATAATTACCGACTTTATTGTACGCATATCTCATTCTGCAGTACTTCAATAACAACAAAACTGATGTTACTGGTCTACGAATACTTAGTAAAAACAATATCTTTGTGGCTGAAAGCTTCAGGCATTGTCTACCTAATCAAGTGAAACTGCCTTGGATCTGTGTCACCAAATCTGAAGTTATCTAACAGGTCCCATTGAAGAGCACCAACCACTTTGACTTCGATACGGTTGAGGCAGCTGTGTCCAGTTCAGCACAGCTCTCAGTTTCAGGCATGAAGTAATTTTATTTGGCTATTCTAAGAAAACCAACACTGAACGTGACGGAATCAGAGAGTGATCTCTGAAAATTCAGACACAACGGAGTGCTTGGTATGACTGTTTATGTTCACCAAGCAACTGTAGAAATCACCACAAATCATGCAAGACGATACTACCACAACGAATGGAGAGAATAATCGACGCCTCAGCACGAACCAGTCGCCCAGAGAAGCAACAACAACGATGTCAAAAGCTTTCCCCGACAGACGAAGACCGCATTACCAATAAACAGGTGCAACTGGGTCAGGACTAAGATAGACAACGAGACTTCACCCACTGACAGTGATAGTTCACGTCGGCACTCAGGATAATTGACGCAACACAGCCAGAGAAAAGCAGAAAAGAATAAATACTTAACTATTCGGAACATAGATCTCGTGTCAGCGTGATTTGAAAAAAATAGTGCATGGCCGAGCAAGTTCTGGGGATTATAGCTTGTTCCGCTTCCCAGTAAACCAGTGGACTTCCTGCTTGCCTTCTTGTTACAATATGATCAGATGAATTTTGACCTGAAAACAATGTACATGTCTTGTCCACGAAGTCCTTTATTTAATGATTATACATGTTAGCTTTGAAGCAAAGTTAGTCCAGATCTATTGCGGAATGTGCTGGTGATGTAAAGATTACAGAAATAGAGCGGTCCGGGGGAATCGTGAATAAGCGTTCGACAACAATATTCCGTTCTACATCAATAGCCGAGCTACCTATTGCCAAAGGGGACTGAATGAATAGATAACAACACGTCAGTGCCGATACAAATGGGTCGTGATGCATGCATCCGATAGCACAACCGACAGTGGCTTTACGGAGGGCATGATACATCCAAGGTCGAACAAGGATTTTCTTATTCTGATTGGTATTGTAATTGTTACTATTTTTATGAGTTGTCTTCCATTGCTGAGTACTGATGTACACAAGTCTCTTGAGTCAAACCCAAGACCAACGGCAACGGTTATGAAACGTTGTCATTCAGTATTTGAATCTACTCTATCACCTGCGCCCCGTGAACTTACAGTGAGCCCACTTTTTCTGGAATACTGAAAACGTGACTTCAAAACCATGGATAATTGCGCAAATAGATAAGGTACATTCTACCCACTTTTCCTTAACTGTCTAAAAGTGAACAACACCTTGTCAAAACTGTAGTATTACCCGGATTATTGGTGAATCAAAATTCCCAGCCGGCTGTTGATCGTTAATCCTATGGTCAACTTCAAACTCAAAATGCACGGAAAACTTCAGAAGAAAAATGCCAGTCGGCTAAATCCATCAGGATGTATTTTCTTTCGGGAATTTTCTTAGAATAAACCGCTAAATTTGCGAAAACTAGAAATTCATTACGAGGAAGATAAGCAATCATCCGCTGAGAACAATTTCAGCTTTAATAGCCGACTGCTAAAATTTCGTCTCGCCACCAGAAATAGACCTTTCTAATTGTGACCTTAACCACAAATTACCTGAGCAATACTTGTTGGACAAAAAGTGCATTTTGCGTTAAATGTCATCTCAAGTCACAGCAATTGTGTTTATCTTAAACAAGCATCAGGACTAGGGAAACAGTCGGCCCGAAGTCAGTCGGTTTTTCCTTCGGCCGGTTGATCAGCCAGCCGGTCTGTCGATAAACGAGGAAAGAAGATCGAGCTAAATCTTTAAAGGGCTCAAGACTTACTTCAACAATTTTTGACCAAAATAATTTCAGCACCTGCGGTAGAACCCTTTGATCAAAAATTTCTGACTTTTGGGAATCTAATTATTTTAGATTTCTGACGCGATACTCTGCATACAGAACAATGAATGTTATTCACTCCATGCTCCACTAAATGGTCTGTGTTCGAGCTGGAAACAGCGACATTCTCCTCTCTATGAAGCTGCCATTTTTGGTTCCGTTTAATGTGTTGTTTTCTGTCTCATCATTCAAACCGTGTAAGTAGCGCTGTGTGTATAAACTGATAGTTGCACATCGAGCAGGTTAAGAAGGTCAATTTAGCTTTGTTCTCATGTCGAGTAACGGGTGTCGATGAACCATAGCGTCTAAGTGTAGCGGTAATCAATGTGGATCCGACGACATCTCTTCAACGCAGCTTTACTTTAGGGAGAAAGACCAATCAATGGGACTTACCTAGCTAACTGTTACCATTCTATGTATTGTGCGTAATTAGTGTTTAACACAGACCGCAAAACACGGAGCAGACAGAAAATCTATGATATACTATCTTCTAAGGGATATCTAGACAAAATCATACATTGAAACATCATGTGCAAGATCAAAGCAAATAGTAAATTCCGGAAAAACATTAATTTGAGCTACAATGAACACAGGATGCAAATGCGGGCATCTATAAGCTTATGAACGCTAGTTCACGTGTAAACTCCAGTTTCAAAGCCGTAACCCTTGAAGAGATAGTTGTTGCAACTTTGTTTGTGTTCGTTCATCAGGATCGATCAAAGAGATCTTGTGAAACAGGACTCGGGCTGAGGCAAGGATCATTGATTACGTGTTAATAACTATTATTAGAAACAGACGGGAAATTCTGCACAGTAGTGGAACAGTTGGAATGGCTTCCCAAATGATCCGTCCCAAAGTGTCTACATCCAATTTTCCACTGAAAATCGTGGAAGCAATGTACACTTGTTTCCTCATTATTACGATAAGCACTGCTGATGATTCCTGACGCGGATAAAACAGTCGCATAGAGTTTTATGATTTCCAGTGGGAAGCCGAATGTTGATAGTGCATGTCGAATTATTTAAAGAAACAGGCTGAAGACTGTCAAAGAAACTGCTCTATAATTCGATCCGCTCCAAACGTGTAAAGTGCTGAATGCTAAAGAATAGGGACAGAGGACAAATAAGAAAACCCACTGAGGCTGTTTTGACCATCCTTTAACCATTCACATACGTCATAGAAACAACCGAAATCACAGTTGTCAGCTTGTTAGAAGCCCGTGAGATACAGCGACCGGGAAATCGGTGCTCTGCAGATTGAAACTAAATGAAAACATTTGGATCACCGAGTTACCCTCATCACAGATGAAGTAAACTCAGTCTGGTGGTACAAATAGTCGCGAACTTTATCGAACGTCATTAGCAGCAATCGTTAGTGCGAGGAATGTGCAGAAGGAGTGAGGTAAATGGGAATTGAATTCATTCAGCAATATCCAGCGCTATTAGCGCTGGTCACATTGGAATCAATGAAACAGATAACAAAATTTAGCCAATTAATATTTGACGAATAATTCTTCCGAGAGAAATGTGTGGAATCCCAACGGTTGACAAGGGAATACATGTTAGTAAAATATGTGTCCCGTGCTATTTTGTACGAAGCACATATGCAAAAGACCGAAAACAAGCTACTGGATTTTTGGTGCAATGCGTATAAAAGAACTAGCTATATTTGGGAACCTTTCCAGAATCCGTTTATCCATAGACTTAAGATTGACCGAAGGGCTATGAGTTCAGGCCTTCAGAATTCATAATAAAACGAGCTCAAGCTGTTAAGATGCAGTACATTTTAGCTGCCTTAGAATCTCGTGCATTAGTTAACGTTCAGTCTCAAAAATTAGGGAAAGCGAGCACGGAAAGGGAGATGATTAATGAGCTTAAAGGTGAACGAAATGTACGCTCCAGTTCTTGGGGATTCATATTTACCCCTCGCTTGTTCTGACACGATTGTTATAGAGCCATGGAAATCTCACGTGTTTGTGACACCCTTACTCCTGAAACCAATCATGTTTATGCATCTTATTTGTCCATTTTCACTAGAGAAATTCACTGTACATACGTTGTGGAATGTAAATTTTTTTCCCGATTGGTTTAAAACAGATTTTTATTCAAAATGTTTTGACTTGGTCACCAAACTAGTGCGTCGAGCTCTAAGAAAAGCTGCTTTCTCGCCGCTTATGGAGGTTGTTTCGTTGCGTGCTGAATAAAGTCATTGAAGAGCCTACCTTTGATAACCTGGTTATAAAATTGGAATCAGTTTCCACATTGGCTTCTGTCAAACGACCGAAGAGAACTGATATACTTACCGCTTAGTAGCTGAGTACATATGCGCTGATCTGAAGAACGGGAAATCGTCAACAACCAGATTGTTCATAAGCGCTCCAGAAAATCTGCTGTGTTCCACATTGGATGGATGCTTGTAGTCATCCAAGATAAAACCCTTCGGTATATTAAAACTATAGCAAGCTTTTAGGACTTACCGCTCCCGAGCCTGACATCTGCTGTGATCATTTGTCGTCTAATTCTGGAACTGATGACAAAGGACTGTTGGGAAATACCTAAGCTTTTCTTCGCAGTCAGAAGGCATTTATAATTAATCTTGGCGACTTTATGCAGAATATAATTACACATAAGATAACATTTCGTGCAGCCTGGGAATTTAATTTTAGGTGGTCCTGGTTTCCGCAAAACATCACCTGCTAACTTCCGTTTTGACTGAAACCATGAAATTACACAGCAGTATCTTGAAAAATAGTCCGAAGATTTGTAGCGCATTTTGCCTACCCCAACCTTCTTCGAATGCTACCTTCTAAGATGATTTTATCCACGAGCACGGTTAATTTTGGACCAACAACTAAAGCGTCTTGGAAAAAATCGTCGTCTTTCTAGCCACTGTTTTAAAATACCAACACAAGCTCAAAATGGTTTTACGAAGCTCAAGTTATTGTACAACGTTGAATGTATCCTTCATTTCACAAAATCAGTTGACAAGAATTTGCTAAACGCTTTCAACCGGGTGCTATTCACGGTTTTCTTTTTATTTAAGCCCGAACTCGTTGACTTGGATCACTCTATCTGGATATGGCGGCAAGAAATTTGTGAACTACCACCCCCACCCCTTGAATACAACATGATTGAGGTTTTCTAAACATTATCTGGAAAGGAAACTTGTTCATTTAACTTAATTCGCATTAAAATTTTCGAGGCCCCCAAATAATTTAACTCTAGCGAATAGTCAGATGAAGCATCGGTGCTAAAAACTAATGTATGCTTATTGTTCCACCGACCGCTGTTTTCGTATTTCAAAAAAATTCTCCAGAATTCAGTAACAAATTTTCCCGTATATGCACGCTTATATTTGTCTTGTTTAAGTGGGTTTCGGCTGAAGATAAACAATTTTTCTTATTCCGTAATAAGAATTAGGGTTCATTTCTCTACACTTGATGCGGAACAATGAACGCGTGGTTTCTTTATGAAGTTCCATTCTGAATGTCCAGTCTTATTGCACATTTCACTTCTGACGTAAGTCACGCAAACATAAATATGTCCCGATTGCCTCAGTGGACTTTTCGTTTCCCCGCGCCGAATGAGGCTCGACTCAAATTCGGCATTTGTGGTTCCCATTATATTCCGGGGTTTGAGCCACTGTTCCCTACTCCCGGGACTGCGTGTTTTAGGTATAAATCAATCGTGAGAATGGTTTTATTCGTGATTCGGCATCCTCACTATCAGAGTGTGAATAAGAGAGTGAAATGAAGTGAAATTTTGTCAGGGTCAAAAACGAACAACCAAAACTACCAGGGGGAATTTGTTGAACCTTACTATAAGATTATTGGGATCGTTTTCGCACATTTATTTTGTTGCAAAAGCCCAAATCTAAAACTATGTTGGTCAAGCGGATAAGACTGGGGCGTTTGAATGTTTGAATGAATCCTCCAACGGCCGGTCAATTTTCCCACTTAGCAATCCTCTGATGGCTGCGAAAAGGTCCCATTAAAGTGGTTGGCAAGATTAGTTCATGGTTAAAGGAATCAAAAAGGTAAAAGAAAAAAGAAAAACAAAGGAAATGCACATTTTGAATTTGATTTCGTCAAATCTACCTGGAATGAATTCTTTGAATGTATGGTTAAAATAGGATTGTCGGAACAAATAAAAGCATCGCAACATAGAAATTTCCTATTTATGGGGATTTTATCGCCGGTATAAAGTTGCATGGAGACTTCTTATGTTGTTCTTTATTCGCGAGCGCGTCCAGAAATCTCTTCGGGTGGACTTCCGGTAAAAATTATTTATCGTCAAGTAAATTAGTGCACAAAATCAGCGTTTGACTAATTGTTAGATGGACTAAAGATTTAATTCTCCTAGGTGAAATTCTGTCAAATATTGATGTTTGTTCTAGCACATATGCAACTTTCAGCTGTCCATACCAACTTCTCTAAGTGGATCCGATACAAATTCACGGGGAAGTGATCCCCAAACAACGTTTTGCCAAAACAAAGTATTATTCCTTGGTTTGGAAACTTGCCCTCTGATTTGACTGAACCATAATATGAATAAAAACTTCCATTTGCGAATGCGCAGGTCCGAACGCGTTCTTCTAAATTTTATTGTTCAGACATAAAGCTCAAAGTGGACGAACACCTTTGATTTTTGATTGTCTATGAGACAGGATTTGTCTACCGTTGGCAAATGTAGGCATAAAAGTTAACAGACCACTTGACAAATAGAACGGAATCAAGCGATTGAAGTTTTGTTCCCAAAAGATCAAATAAACCAGGCTGGTATTGGCTTCCTTGAAAACATGTACGTCCAGTTCTTCCCCATCACCCTTCTTCAGTGTTCCGGGTCGCAGCCAATTCTTCCCGGTTCGTGGCCAGCACAGATCACACTGGACCGATAATTTTAGAAGCAATAATTGCCTAGTTTTTCCGCAACACTACAGTGCAGATTTCTCCCCCACCAAATGATCCCATAGGTCCGGGTTTTGAACTGATAGCAAGTGTTAACAACAAATATTCATTTCTCTGCTCGAATCCTGAATATTTTTTGCGGTAAATATGATCACACACTTTTCGACAAAACTGACAACTTCAAACTTGATAGCAATACAATATATTTTACAATTAATATACCAAGTTTAGTTAAAACGCCAGGAATAATCGACAAATAAATTATGAGTACTCCGAATCCCCTGTGACTGGTGCATCAAGGCAGGAATATGAGAGGTGCTGCGAGATATTAACATTTATTACAATTGTCAGTATCAAGATTTTTCTCAAGGTCGACAAAACTGGAATCCAGGCGCATCAGTAGCTAGACATAAGCAAATTAAATTTAACCCGCTATTGCTTTCAAAGATCCTATTAAACTAATGCAGGGAGAAACAAATAGCATTCATTCAAGCTTTGTTGGTGTGGTGTTCGAATCCACTACTGTGCGCAAAACAATGCAAACGCAATCGACTAGTCCGTCAGCGAATTGACTTCAATTTCCCGACGATTTCCGGAATTTCATGGTTCCCAAAAGATGTCCGTTCACCAGATTGTTTGTCTCAAAGAATGTCTTAAAAGTGGAAAATTATTTTACATTTGCAAACCCCAAAAGTAATACGAAATTTTAGCATCCCTCAGCTTCTGCTTTCTTTCAGTCCTAATGAAAGAACTATTGCGTAGCTGTCTGTGCACGAATCGCCGTCTGTAATGGGGCCAGCGTCCCTGATGGCAATGCACTTTCTGTGAACGGGATCATGGTTAAAATCCTGACCAGATCTCATGTTTCAGAAGCAGTATATATATAAAGGTGGCGCCCACTGCAAAGCATTCCGAAACTCCCCTTACTAATTTCCTGAAGGTTTTAAGATTTTTAGTTTCAACTCAGTAAAAACATTATTTTCAGGTTATTCTTATTATTCCTGAATAACATGGGTGGTTAAAGCAAACATTCCTGTGAGCTGAAGAGGCTCGGAATTCTGCCTAATGTACATTTGCCAATGCTAACAATCTCACTTGTTTGAGCGAAACATTTATTTTATCGAAACTCCAGTCACGACTGGCCTGTCTGACTTTAATTGGGTTTTACTAATCGGTACTGATGGTGAACGAAACATCATACTTAATGTTGGGTCAAAATCATCCAACGTGACTACGTTAATCGTTTACGTTGTTTTCGCGACAGTGAAACAGTGAGGTAGAGCGAAAGAAATTTTTGGATACCAAAATGTAACTAATAATGAATGGATTAGAAAACGTCCCAAAGTTAAATTATCGTGTTGCAATATTTCTAGGGGTTTATGCTAGACAAGACTATCATTTATGAAATGTTCGATAGGCTAAGCCATTCACTTCGGGCAGGAAATTATCCGAATCCAAGATTGAACAGTAAATTATGCACATCATTCATGCGATTTAACTACAGACATTTTTTCACTGGTCCTAAGGCGTAATGTTTTCAGTATTTTATGTCTACTTGTTTCTGGAGGGAGGACGATCTTCCGATCGCCTCATTCTTCAGGGGATACTCAATATGGACTGATGATTCAATAAGGCAGGGAACGCAATCATAGCTTACAGCAGTGAAAAGTGTTATGCTCATCCGCGAATAAGTTTGTTGGTAATTCTGTGATATTATTATTCACTATTTATTATATTTAGTTAATTTGCTCGCTGTGACAGAGATAAAATATGAACGACCTCTTCTGTCGGACAATGTATACGCCACTAAAGATAGAAAAATGTTTTTCTTTGCCGTGAAAAAGACACCTCAATAAGTCTAGGAAATGGAGCATAACTTTTCCGACTAGAATTTCCTGTTTCAATCAACCGGAACGTTGCTAACAAGTAAATTTGACAGGATTGTTTTTTCTTCCAGTGCGAAATAAGCTGAATGAAAGTAAGTTTAACTTTGGCGTGTGATTCTTGTAGAACAAATGACAACCTAATTTTCAGGTTGCCACAATAGATTTGATATCCCGGGTTTGACCAAACTACGAACTATCTACATACGGCTTTGGTTAAACGTTCAAGACCATGACATCTCGACCTCAAATTTGCGGGTTCGACTCACCCCAAACGTCAGTTAAACCAGACTTGGCAGCTCAGTGTTGGCCTCGACATCGTTTCTGAAAACGATGTGCACTTAAGATGCATTTAAAAATAAAGCAAAGAACAGAGAAAAATACGTTTTGGCTTATTAGACGAAAATAATGTCACGATGGATTTGCTGGATTCCACATCAAAATGATGAAGAATGTACCATAGGGAAGTAGTGGTTCCGTACTAGCGAATAAAGCCTAACGAAGATCGAATCACCGGGATCTACAAATACCCTAAAATCGATAAGCTAGGGTTGTCTCTTTTACCCATTGTTGTATCAACAACACCATCAAACCATTTTCTCTTTTTTTCACATCAATGTTTAACTTAAAGAGCAATATCATGTGTTTAAAACTTTAAAAAATATCAGGTTAGACAAACGAAACTTTGTTCTAATCGGTGTTCATACAAATCTCGAGGAAAATAGTACTAGATATTAATCGCAGCTCTATATAATAGAACTCCAACCAGTCAGATAGAAGGACCATGTCCGCAGATGACATCATAAGCTTGGTACATTCGGACGTGCAATCATATTTGTATTTTGACAGAATAGTATGCATACATATACGAGGAATAACCATGGTATCGTCACTGTCAGGCCTGCTAGCTGAAACAATCATGAAACTGTTCGACCACAAGAGGTTCAAAAAAGCCGCCCGCGCCTTTGGATCCGATATACCAACTACATGTGTGTAGTGTGAAAGAGCAAAAATGGCCCGATTCCAGCAATATCCAAACCCCCTAGTACCCATCAGGAGAACCATCAAAAGAGGGAAAGAACAATTGGACGCTACCGTTTCTCTACGTGAGTCAATCAAACGAGAACACAGAGACAACTATCCACAGGCAACCAATGACGATGAATTGTAAGCATCATTTCAAAGTAACCTCTAAAGTACTACCTAAAGAACTGCATAACGTTTTTGTACTACGTCCAATCATTTATTGGTGAATGACTGGAACTAATCTCTTTTCACAGCATTTACATGTAAGTCACCATATATCTCAAGATACACGCAAATTTCCCCTTCTGGCAGCTTAGAAAACCCTCTGCAAAAAATTCATTTCTTCTCTATCAGCTGTACTGTGGAGTAAAATCTGACCTAATTCGAATTCTTAGTACTACATGCCGAAACAATAGCTAGTTGTGGGTTTTTTGGATTCTTAAATTACGGTTGCTTCCCTTTCTGCGCTAAATCTTTAGGGGTCACACAAGGCTTTTCCACGTTTCTTTTCGGAATCATATGGTAGGTATTATGGTACCGGTGATACATAACAGCAGTGTTTATTACCAAGTATTACTTGTAAAAACGTGTCACTTTTTAGCCAAAAATATCTGCCGGATCTGACTTCGCCGTGGATGGCTTGAGCTATTGGTATGTTGAAATTCACGGTGAAATTTAGACACATGAGTGAATCCCGACAGGCTTTATTCGCTAGTTGCCTGACTGGACGATCGAAATCAAAGAGAAGAACATTAATGTGTATGATTATCCGAGGCCTATTCGTATTAGACGGATCGGCCGTTGCCCCTTATTGCGTCAGCGCATGCGAACCTAATCGATAGGATACCACGTAAAGTCGCGGGGAATGCAAATTGAAAAGCAACACGTATTACACAGGAGTACTGTGAATGAAGTCCCCCAGTTGTTAATAAGGTGTGTTCGCAGAAATGACACATGGCTCTTCAGAAACTGCAACAGAAACGTCAAAGTAAACTAAAACAATTACCCTTAGGAAGTTGGTCTGCTTCGCATGCGTATCTGCTTCTAGTGGGGACTGGCTACATTCTGGTCATAAAAGAAAGAACAATTTTAAATTGACGATAAAAAATTTATCAAAAGAGACGAAGTTCGAGGGGAATCCATTGTGAAGAACAGAATGGCAATTAGTTCATCTACATTAGCTCGTCCTCCTCATTTTCATAAGCATGTTTATGGGGCATCATTCAATGTCACGTTCCTCCAAAGTCAGCCCAAGGGCGTAAAGAGAAGAACCAAATAGTTAAATAACAGGGAATGTTTTCACCACAACCTTGTTAAAGTATGCAAATTTCGGGTTGCTTTCGTCTTCCTTTGTCACCCAGTTGAATAAATGCATTACCTCTCCAAATGGGTAAGTAATATGAAACTTTTGTTAATCGCTGTCTGCGCCTGCAACACACCCCCCTTGCTTTACGGAAGTGCTTTATTCCAGCCCACATGAATCGCTCAGCTCGTTGGGTTGCATGGTGTAAAAAGGGCAAGTTTGATAGCGGCTGAACAGCTAGGCGGAGTGTTCTATACAGTCCTACATCGTCACATTTATTTCATTCAGTCGCCGAGCTGGTATCAACTACCACTCCATAGGACTGCCAAGAATGACATGCAAAAAGCTTTCACGGAGGGGAAAAAATACTTGAGAAAGTCGGAACGTAAACGAGATTGCTTCTTTAAACGGGGTAGCATCAATGAAAATGGGATATGTTATACCAATCACCTTTACCGTCAAAATGAGCGGTAGAGATCCCCTGGAAATAGAACGATTTTCTTCAAAACTCATTTCATCTCATTGCTTTCCTTTGGGGAATAATTGTTTCAAGCTGCAAACACTGTCTGACCAACATGTGGCAATATCATGAAAATGAAAATGGTTACAAGACCCATTTTACCAATGAGTTACAATTCGGTCTGTCGATGGGTTCGCCCAGAATGCTATATACTAGCGCAGATTCTTATTAGCGTATCAATCCATGGTGGGCGTTATAACTGGTTCATGCATTCTCGAGTTGTTTGGATAATTAAATTGTTCTGTGCTTCCTAATAACATTCATAGTGTAATTTGTTAAGCTAAATTATGCAGGCTAAACAGGAAAAACACCTTTGTACGGAATGACCGCCTCCATAGCCATGACTAGCCGGTTGCAATAAGTCGCTTAAGGACAAGACTATCACTAAGGTTAAACTTCTACGCGAGGAAGAATCAAAGTCGGGCTAAAGTTAGTTTATAAATTAGAACTCCACAGAGCTCAGATTAAACGTGTAGTCAGAACACGTTTCTCGAAACAAAACTTAAAATTTGGCAGCGATTAGATTATCCATACTGGCACCATGAAACAGGCGTACATTTGGTTTTCAAATAAATTGCGACAGTTACAGCAGGGATAAGACCCAGGACCGAGAGTAGATCACAACGTTTGTTAAACAGAGCTTCGTGAATTGCTTTTTCTGTTAGCAGGCATCCACGATATACGTTTTTATATAGTCACTGACTGATTAATCGTTCTACAAAAGCACAAACCATTATACAGATATCATCATAATTTCGAGGCAACCGGCAACTGGACACCCATTATGACTGTCCTTTGTAAAGGGGATAAAAAATAAACTAGACATTTGTCCTGAGAAAAGTGTTCTTTGTATAAATTTTTGTAATCACTAATGGAATGTTATTCTACAAATAAATCATTTGATTTTTTCCCAGGGGTAATTGTCGAAATTCACCGGGAATGAAAGAAAACGTGTCCCTCGGGTCCCACCTTAGTGGGGCGTCTACCTTGGCTTGTCAAGTGACCCTACCGAGACGCCCCGGTGGATCTTCTCACGCAACAACCTCGTGCATGCAAAATGTGCATTTTGCCCCCTTCCATAGAATAAAAATCACCCAGACAATTCGCCTGCTAAAGCTGGTCTTCATCAAACTTATCGCCATTTTGTTCAGCACTTGGTGGTGATTGGGTAACTATTGTCCACAAATTGATCATTTTGTGATAATCACCTATGACGATAATGGGAATACGCTAGCCAGTGTTGTAAAATGATAGATTTGCTTGGGTAAGCAGTTGTCCCTCAACGGCCCATTTATATACCAGCAACGGAGATGATATTTTATGAAAAACAAATTTATCACATTCTACTCGCTCAAAATCCTGGAATAGTTACATGTAGTAAGCCTATAGGTTGCCATCATATTTGCTTTGTGCACGTGCATCGGAAAATCTTGTCTACTTCCTTCATTCAATCATAGGGTCGTGGGGCCGTTTTTTGAGTCTTAACACTTATACGGTGAGGGTCACGAAAGCAGCAAATTCGGAAGCGTAATTTGTCCATCAGACGTGACAGACAGTTGTCCCTGATCACATGTAGTCGTCCCACAAACATTTGATTCAACACTACCCAATTCCGACCAACTAATGCCTCCCATTGTCACTTTCAACAGACGAGAGCAAAGCGCATGAGAAGGACTGCTACAGCCACAAGCTGACGGGGCTTACTATTACTGACCAGTCTGTACGCTGAATGCCTGAATGATTTTCATACATCTGTTAGGTGACCACGAACGGATCTGCTAGAAGCAGCTAGTTCGTCTAACTGAACACGAAACGGGTGATGGAATTTCGCCTAACAGCTGATGACTCGGTGGTAGAGGAAAAACTGCAACCAGCTCGTCCCAATGCAACTGAAATCCAGTTCCCACATGACGGTCAGATGTGTTTTGTAAATCATGCTAACTAACTCAGAATTGTCTCATTTGACAGTCGGAAAACTTAGTTTATATGCACAATGAGGACACGCAGATCTAAGGCCGCACGACAGCCGTTGATGTCTGAACAGATTGGTCCACTCACTCACATACCACCTTCGCAAGCCCATCATCGGTTCTCCGCTACAATTCTGCGTCATTATTATTTCGTTGTTCGCTTGCAGGATTTTTGTCCCAATATGACCTCTAGTCGCCGTTAAAATCGGTCAGAATGACTGCGGTTTAAAAAGCCGCCTTGTTCTCATCCTGGATTAGGATAAAGCAGTGTTTACCTCAGAGATCTAATCCATCCGGAAGAGGGATTCGAGCTGGCTAGCAGGCAGCTCTTAAATGCATTCCTTCGGCCAAGATGTCCGTTTACGGAATGTTTAGAACCAACACTATTTCTCTTTTCTTGAAAAAGACTAATTTGTTTTTCATGCTCCAATAGCCGATTTGCTGCCAAACGTGCCTCATATGCATACAGGAATTTTGGCTGAACCGCGATAATGCCGATTCAGTCGTGTCCTTGGATCGCATCAGAATTCACCGAAAAAACGGATTTTCGAACAAAGGAAAGATCGGAGACGTTGTGGTAGAATAAATAAATTCCTGATGTGATGGTTCGGAAATTGTTCAGAATTGCTTCTTAAACAATAACGACTGTCTCGCAAGTGAATATTATCTTAAGATCGACTTCCATAGCGCTCCCAGAATATGAAAATTGTGAATATCCCTTTTTATCTCACAACAACGCTTCCGAATATATCTGATCCTTTTCTAGCATGTATTGATCCCCTCCTAGGGGATAGTCTTCATATTATCGTAGACGATTTTGATCATGCATCTACCTTACCAATGACTGTGTTTGATTTGACCGGCCGCTGCTTTTCTCCCACCAAATGAGACTCTATTTTAGATAAGGATAATACCAATCACTCTGATTTATTTGCCCTGAAAATGCGTGCTCCAATTTCAAGTAGTGATCGTTGTCTGCTTCTGTTAAGATCCAAGAAATACTCTAGGTCTGCCTTCCATACTTTCAGGGAGGAGGTGCTCGACCTTCTCCGCACCACCAAAATTACCACAGGAATTAGTGCTCACAGTCTGTTCACAGCTCCTTTAAGGCATGGTACAGTGTCTCTGACTGATGAATTCACTTATCTGATTAGCTCATCATTAAGCTCGTCTTCTAATCCTGACTACTGCAGACACGCCACTATTATTCCCATTCCAAAATCTAACAGTTCTACTAATTTAGCACTTGCTTTCATCCCATCGCCTTAACATCTTCTGATCCTA
>LUCM01007616.1:303922-333854 GCA_008360955.1 Fasciolopsis buskii
CACCTGTGTAAAGAATCGCCGACGGTTGTCATTTCAAATTAGGAAGCTTCGACACTACAAGGTGAAACAAAACACAATCTCCGGAGTTGCATACCAATGTGTTTTTCCTATCCTTCTTTACTGTTTTCTAGTTATATTTCCAGGTTTAATTAAAAAAGACTAAAGTTCTTCGTCAGGGGCTATCCGTTACCAGCCGTGTGTCGTTTATACCGCTGACGAAGTGGTGCTTCGATCTCTGATCAAAAGTTATCTGCATGTGAGAAATTTGTTTACAAAATTCTTTCAGATCCCACGCATCCTCCGAACAATGCTCTTACAAAGTGCCGCTCTCACATTTTGAATTTTTTTCACCAAATGCTCTATGAGTCAAAACATCCATTGCATATTTGAAAAAGGTCCATTGGTCATACACCATCCTATGAGATGTTGTTTATAGAAACTCCGCATTTAGCACTCATCTTGACAAATTGCAACCATGTTTCAGCCGGTCTCCTGAACATCTCGTAAGTACCCAAGAGATTACTCGACCAATTTATTTTCTCCCTTTTTCGCACTTTGATAAAAAACTACAATTAGTTCCTGTTCCTTAAGCTTTTTAATTGAAGAGCGACGTTTTGTTAGCAAGTCTATTTACAAAGTCAAAACTACAGCACGCTACAGTGGGTCTTTGCATTCACTATCAAACTTTTTGTTTTGTCCTCATCTGAATGGAAATCATCAACTTGAGTTGATCCGTTTTTTTACGAATTTCTTGTTTGTTGGACTGTTTCACAAATGAGTGCGAATACGATTCTTCAATATGAATCTTTCATTTAGTGTCACAGTTTTATACCAGAGGATTGGCGGTAATAAATTATGCTCATCACATATTGACCTCACCCGATTCTTACAAATGATCGAGATTCCATTGATTTGATCAAACGAAATTGCAGCAATTGTTATTGCTTTGAAATATTTGTTCAAATTCCAATTCCATTTTACCACTATCACAGATGAAGAGCTCAATCTTGCAAAAAGAAGGACAAATATGATTCAGACGGACAGGTCAAGCAGCATTTCACCAAAACCGTTTGAGCTGATATTTGTTTACCGAACCCGAGTGTGAATAGAAATCTTCATTTATGCAATTTGAATCCAAGCTGTTACTGGAGGACATAATCATTGCTGTGGACTATGATTTCACTCAGTAGGTTACTCTTCAGTGCACTAGCAAAACTCCCGGCTTATTGGCATCAGATTGGTAAAAACAGACAGAATTTATTGCAAAACTTTTTTACCTTTTATTTGCATATTAGGCATGGAATGTATAAACAAAATAATTTGGAATCATATGCAAGCGTACCATTATAAAATAAAACGGAGTTCAAAATAGAGAACTTATGCCACCGAAACGAACTTTCGTCGCCCAAGTTTCATGTGATTTATGCTATTAAGATAATGTATTCTCACGTGGCTGATTGGTGAAGTCAAGTTCTGGTTCTGTTGTTTATTTCTAAGATATAAGTTTTGTGGACGTTGACGGTAGACCTTGTAAAGTACAAAGTAGAGTGAATACAATACATTATTTTATAGGTTGTCTTATTAAAGAAAACCTTTTTTGATTGGGACGTGCTGCCTTATTGGCTAATAAATAAGGAGGAAAACTGGTTTGAATCGTCTCCATTTTTCGATACAGCGGAAAATAAAAAAGGAATAAGTTCTTTCCGCAATAAGACTTCCGGAAAAATGGATTCCTGGTCGAAGAGCTATCTGTCAGGCAGTTGAAAACGGTATGATAACTGACTTCCATTCATTCGGAGGGAATCACGATTTCCAAATTGGCATAGGCTTTTCAAAGATAAGTAAATGGAATCAATCTTCCCCATATAGATTCATCATCCCCTGGCAGGCAACAGTTGACGTTTGTAGGATATTCACCAAACTTTCATCCCAGTCGAGTCGATCAAGTCATTCTCGCAACAAATCGCTCGAGTTTCTCATCCACACAGTACATCCGTACAGTGTCCGCCCACTGCGCATGTATGTTTCGCTATTCATTCTGTTCAAATTAATTAATGCTATCTGACTAAGTTTCTCGAGACAATAACGTGACGGATAAAAATGAATCAGTTCACTCCCCCTGTCCCACTGTCTCCGTCTGTTTGTTCGTTTAGCTGCCCGTCTATCGATCACTTTCTCTCTCTGTCTTTCTGAAAACGATTTTTGATAAACTTTTCCCCCCAAGGGTGCGGTTCATTTATGAATGTTGATAAAACAAGCATTAACCCTGGTTAGGCAAAATGATATCGAGGCCTGCCTCTTTCCCTGGCTGAATTGTTTTTACGATTTACTCGAGCTTGAGGACTTGAGTATCGTTCCCCAGGTTTTTAATGACGATTGTTCGTTGCAATTAATAGAAATACTATGGCATTCTTGAATTTTCTGCATCCGAAAGTTACGGTTCATGCTAACCACTAGAGGTAAGAAAATCTATATAAAAGAACTACAATTTAGCTGAACCGAAATTTGATGATTTATTTGCCTATCCAACTGTTCAAAATACTTTACCAATATCCTTTTCAGTAACGAAAATCAAGAAATCCCCTCAAAAATGATTTTTCCAAATTTGTAAATCATTAAAAGTACATATCCGTTGCAACCGAACTGAGAGCTGAACTCAGAAAAGAAATTTGTCAGTTGAACGTCAACGAAATTTATTTTGTAATCTGAAGAATTCTTAACTATGTAAATAAATGAGGTGACCGCATTTAAGATGCACCTATTAGGCCTATTAGAAAACTGGAAAGTGTCTAGTGGGAGGCAGCCTTGAATGAATGCAACTCTGTTTGGACAAATATTTCAGTCAATTTCAATGCACTGATGTAGGGACATTTCGGTAAAAAGAAGCTCCGCCACACCCGTCTAATTGTGGCCAGCTTCAATAGAAATGATTGTACTAACATTTAAAAGCCGGGAATTGCGTGGCCACTTGGAGATCGGCTCCCGAAGCCCATCTTCAGTTTAGACAAACGGCGGAGGACATACTTCAGGAATGAAGGAGTTCATTCAAGTCCAATGCGGAAAGACTTCATACTGCGAAAAACTGTAATTATGTTTTCGTTGTTGAAAGATTTCGTTAAATCCGATTTGGCGGGTTGATGTGAATGGTTCGTGGGTGAATTAAAGTGATAGTCATTCCACTGGTTTCAACTTGAAGATTGGGGCGTTCAGTTCTCTGAAGCCTTTCCGCAGAATTGTGCCTTTAGTGATTCCGAGTAACTTTATAATAAAAATAGTCATCGAAGAATTTCACTTCCGATTTGACCAGTAAAACATGACAATTTACATCACTTTTTACTGTGCTTCTAATAAGCTGCTTCTTTGATCCTTCAAACAGGGACAACTTAACTCCTTTTGCATACCAGAGTCGTTTTCATCAAGCTACATAAATCAAAGAAAATCGTTGGAAAACTGGAAGACGTGGAAACATAAATGGAGTGATTAATTGTACAATTTCGATAGAGGAAGTCGTTATATTTAGTGGTGACCGAAGGCATTTTGATATGAACTGAATTGTTTTGTTGGAGTCGAGTGAAAACAGAATTGGCGACCTCAGATATGCTAGCATGAATAGACACCAGCGATCAAAAGGAAGCTGTCATCAAACAACAGGACGAGGATAGCAAGCACGAGTTGAAATGAGAAGAAGCTTGTGATTCTGACAAAAGTGGGAAATGAGATGATAAAATCCAGAGTATTGTCAAAGAAAGGATACGGTAAACATTCACACTGACCACACCAGAACAATTCATTGTATATAATTAACGCCGGCTCTTAACCTGTTTATCTACACGATTTCCGATGACGTCGAGAGTTGTGACAGTTTTCAAGCAACATTTTACATTTGTCCACATAGTAGAATAACCGAGATTAGTTTACCAAACTCTTAGGTATGTTAAGATAAATATTTGATCTGAGAAGGGGTGTTACACCCGACAATTGTGAAAAGAGCAGTCCAATAACTATGTAAATCAATGAAGATACTGTCTTCTTGGACGGAGGATCAAACTAAGACCAATCTTTCAACCACGGATTTTCTCTATCTCACTTCACACGAATTAGGTTGATTCCAGAGATGAGCAAATTAGTATTCAAAAAAAATGCTGTCTGGCCTTTCAAACATGCCGTAAAATTTCAAAGTATTGAGCTACTTAATTACGTGGTATTACGGAGCGTTTTGCAAACCTCGAACTTGATGGTGTCTTTGAGAGTTAGCATAGTCAGTCAAACAGCTCATCACTTCTGTGACGATCTTAGTTAGTGTACTAAACGTACGTGCATTGAAGGTAAGCAGAACGTGAGCACAACCGGAGAGCATGTTTAGGTGCACTACATTTTTCATAATAACTTATGGGTTTATTGGAGCAGTAAGGATGGCCCGCCATCTGTCATAATGAATCGGATGAACTCCAACTTTCAAACTGGTGGCAGTAAAGTCGTCGGTGTTTGGGTTGAACGTAGGAAACAGAGTTTTGATTTCCAGAAAGTCAATTCGTCTACCATTCATCTGTCCAAGTTAGGAATTTGCCGTTAAAACACACGAAACACAAATTTATCTTGGGACCCACTATGAATATGACCACAGAGTCCAGGTTAATCAAGGTGATATACATAGCCCAATAAATCTGAGCAAAAACTATCGAGACGGTTAATAATGTAAAGTTTATTCTTTTGCAATTTATAACATATTCTGACTTCATTGAAATGTGAAACGAACCGAAAATATTAACCGAACGATCAAGAAGTCCATGCCCGTTTTCCATTGGAAACTTTGGGTGAGTTTCATAACGTCTTTAAATGGTTCCGACAGGTAAAACACGGTTTTTGGTTTTTGCTTATTATTTCTTTTGTGCCTCCCGAGTTGATCGAATTCAGACCAATCTAACAGCCAAATGAATCTACCACGATTAATAATTTGTTTTGAATTGTAGAAGCCTATTCACTCAGCCCTGCAAAAGCGAGATATGATTCAACTTTCAGCCCGGTGATCGCCAGTCGTGACTCAAAGGACCCAGAGCTCAGAGACGTGTCCACCTCAATGCACCCGCTAGTGATGTTGGTAACTCATGGGAATAGGAATATCGTATGACCTCAGTCATCCGGGTCTTATTATGTCCAACCGGCACCGATGACCGTGAAATTTGAAATGGCAAGAGCGCACTCATCTACAAGGCACTGAACTTTGTCACTATCAAAGTAGCGATGTCACGTCAGATTTTACGTTGTCACAACGGGTTCTCTAACTGAGGGAAATAAGGAGGACAAACGTTAAGTGTTATCGTAGAGTTGGTGGTAGATTACACCAGTTTATCATCTAGTCGTTCATATGATAAAGTATGGATTCAGCGAAGCGTAGGAGTGCGATAGCTCGCCAATCGCTCCCGAGATGGGAAAACAATGTTTGGCACGTATAAGTTCAAGATACCTGGGATAATCCGGTAGTAATTCACCTAAGAAATTGTGCAGATATTAGTCTACACTAAGTTTGTGATAGATTGTTTTCATCGGGGCTTTGAGGACAGTTGAATCCGTTGATGTAAATAAAGAGACAATTCCTTTAAAAACCGGGCACTGTCGTTTTTTAACTTTACACTTCACAAATGAATGTGGTAGTAAGGACATTCCCCATAGCCATTAAAGAACAGTAGATGAAAGGATGCGGCGCTTGTACCCCGGAAACTGGTCCTAACATGTCAGATATAGCAACCAGCCGGATGGCAACCAATTTTTGTCTACCACCAAAGTGACCAGGATTTGAATCTTCGTCTCCCCTTCATGATATTAGCTTAATTCATTTGGTCATCGCTGGTCAGCTGATTGTAAAAATGTGATGTTTTCGTGTAATAGTGATTTCTAATATCATGCAAAACAAATACTGTTTTGCTGAACTTAGCATTCTTTTTTAAATTTCACGGTTCGTTCTTTTCGGCAAAATCGAATGCATAGCTAAATAGATACGCATCTCAGATTTCCTTGTTAGAAAAGTACTCCGCTTTTTGGGCGTGACTGCTGAAGAAATGACCGCTCTGGAAACAGTAAAACAAGATGCAAGTCCTTAGGGTTAATCGAATTAACCACTGAGTTTGGAAGTGGCTGACAGGAATATTTGTCCATTTAATGATGTTGTTAGAGCGAACTCGAATTTATGATTGCGGCCGTGTTTTAAAGGAACTCTGATTCATTTTTCTCGCTGTCTCTATTTGGGTTAACTATTCCATGTTACGTTTATAAGCATATAAATTTCGTTTTAGCATCATCTTTGGGTGCCATAAAAATATGGATAAAATTTATCCTGACAACATTCTCAAGGCAGTGGAAATTTGGTGTACATTTAAGCCCAAAATGATTGTCAAAATACTGACTGTTGCGAGTATATTTTAGAAAATGATCTAACCTACAGCACCACAAAATGACTGACAGCGTATTTGTAACCTGAAGTCAAGGCCCGTGGTGACTGACGTTGTTTATTAATTCCGTGGGATTTTCGTCTGTTTTATCCTTACCGCAATAACACACAGATTAGGTCTGCTACTTAAACAAATGGGCATTCAAATAAATAGGAAGAAAATTACAGCGCAGTTACCGTCATTGCGTAGTTTGTGACCCCACCGTTCGTCTGCCGCTTAGACAAATTCATCAAATCGTAAATAGTTTTCCCTTTGCAATCTATCCCTCTGTCTCGAGACGAAAAAACGGCGTTAGATTTTAGTGGTCAGCCATTGATTTCGGCTGATGCTTCTCTCAGAATGTCACGCATAGAAAAAACAATCGATCATAAACATCTCTGGACTTCTGTTTTAACGACAGCAGTCCGGTTTACAGTTTATGGATCGAAGTTGCAACGGTCTGATACTAGACCCAGGTCTGTTGATCGCAGTGAAAGTTATCATCACGAATTTAGTTGAAATTGTGAAATTGATGATACGCAAACACAAACGTTAGTCGAACGTCAAGATCGGTGATGATGTGGGTGAATAGTGGCACAATTTAAAAACCGTACAGAGTGAATTTACGTGTGGGCATCAAAGGATCCGATTGGCGATTTTGTGTTCGCCTGACTTTTTGAAAGCAATCTAAACTTTCGCCCAGATTGTCACATTGTGTATGATGCAGGTGTGTATTGTAGTTTGCGAAGCTCCTCAGAAATTGCTGATATTCGGCAGAACCGTTTGTCTTTCTTTTTATTATCCTTGCTATAGTCTTTTGATTCTGTTTGTGATTGACATAAGAATGTATGCTACGTTCAGAACGATATTTGCTGCTATTGGCAGTCAATGTTGTTAGGGTCCTGACCATCCGTACAAGGATTCAACCCGTGATATCTAATTTGTTCCCACACGACGCTGATTATTTATCATAGTCAGTCTATGTTTTAAAATCATGCCATGGATCTTAGTTAGCAATTCCGTATAAATAAACCTCTTCCGATTGCTAGTGCTTAGGCAAAACTAAGTTCCACCAATGTACGATTATCGTCCACAAGCGTTTGACAAAGAATGAGAAATCAGACAAATCCACGGATGAGCAAACGGGACAAATTTATCACTCAATAGAACGTTCAGCTGGAACGTTTGTGTAAATCTGCATCATCATCCTTGCAAAGGAATACATTCGCACGCAATAATTTACCAAAACCCCTCTCCATGTCAACACTATCGGGGTATCAATTCGGTTACTACGACGCGATTCCCGGGGAAATTTTGTAGAAAAAACACGTCGATGAGTTCTTCTTTTTCCGCTAATTCCCCTTCATTTTTTCCGCGGCCCTACTTCAGGTATACGGTTTTCTAACGTTCATTCATTTTCACTCACGCCTTTCCAAAGTCACACATGTTCATATGTGAATCAGACCAGTCCAAATTAAACATAGCAGCAAATAGGGAAAATTCAGTTTAGAAGTGAACAAACCATTTGAATCGTATTTTCTGCACGCAACTCGAGAAATGCTTTAAGTTTGATTTCGGATTTTGCATCGTTTCACTGTTGGACAATGGAAATTAAAACTTCCGTCAACTGTACGCAAAGCCGCCATGACTGAATATGTGGCAGTTAAATTTAACGTAACCCAAAAAGAACATGACTTGCTCCCACACGACTGGGTTATTGTTCTTGTCTCAGATTTACTGGAAGTCGGACGCACAGACCCCGAACGATTCCGATGAAAAGGTCAACTTTTCCACGGGAATTCGAACCAGGTTTCGTCGGTGAGACCAACATCTTTCCGAAGTACATTGAACGAATTAATTTAGTCTAACATCGACAGCACAGTGCAGCTGACCAACATCTGACGGGGGACTGAAATCAAAGTCCCCGTAGGAATACTAGCTGGGCTTGCTGATATGAAAGGGTCCATAGGTGCGAAATACAGAATCATCTGATAGTCTAGGAACATACCTGAATTGATGAGTTGATTGCCCCCTAACTGAAGTACACGGCACTCAAAACACAAATCAATGCCTTTTATTATTGATCACATGTGGTCTGTAAGTATGTGAAATGTGCCATCGATTTCATAATTTTAAAACTAAAAATATTATCGATGGTTCTCAAGTTATACTGGTAATTTTGATAGTACTGGTAGTGGTGGCAGCAGCCGTAGTATTACTGGTAGTAGTGACATTAAAATAACAGTACAAAGGTACCGGTGGCCATGTAGAATTAGGATAACTATCGGCATTATTTGTAATGCATATTTAAAGTAGTATAATTTTCATATTCCAGAAACAGCTGTGCCCTAGGAACTGTAGCCAATAGACGGGTGAAAACTGGATCTCATGAAATCTAGGAGAAAAGTCACAACATTTCCATTTAGATTTCGTCTAGTTAAATATGCATGTTTGTGTGTCCACAGAAGCCACTGTGTGTCAACCGTATGTCATCGCAATAAGTTGACAACACTGGACTTTTGGAATTAGTTAATTAAACGTCTGCAAGCTTCTGTTGATGACCATTAGCCACGACCGACATGGACTAGTAGTTCACCAAATTTGTCAGCCAGACGGAGAACAGCATTAAGTTACATGAAGACCAACTTTCAACTCCATAGATTTCCGTGCCTGTAAATGTACTATTCAGTTCAGATTCGAAGAAAAGCAATTTTCTCATTGCTCTCTCTTCTCGGTTTCGCGACTTTCTTCTCTTTTCGAAGTTACTGGTTGCTAGAAACGGAGCCGAAATTTCAGCCCAATCCAACTCTGTCAGAAACGACCGTTAGCAAACCACCCTAGAGGCTGCGGACCAAATGCAATTAGTAAGTGGGTATTAATCACACACACACACACACTTGCACACACACACACATAATAAATGCACTTAGTGTCAGAAAGCAGAAGGACATTATAACGAACGCAAAAGGAAAAGCAATCATACACAGCGGGAGATTAGGATAATCATGAAAGTGGTGCCAAATCATATCTAGCAAAATTCTTTGTCAGACCAGATTCCATTTTCTTAACATGCACATACTCGTAAACTCAGAAACATGTGGGCGAACCTAGGTTTAAATGCACGCATGCATACACGCACACACGAACGCAGAGATAAAAGCACACTCTGTTGGGAAAGAAAAAATGGTCCAAAACTACTCTTAAAGACCCCACCCACTTTGTTGGTTAATAGATGGAGAAGTGAACAGGGGTGATTCGGTAACGCTGCACCGCGTGGTCATTTCGGGGTTTGTTCGATTCAGTGCTCCATGGTTGCTATAGTAATGACTGTAAACTGCCGCTGGGACAAAATCTCTCCTCGAAGGAGAAGAAATCTGGAGAAAGCAACCTAACACTGGCGGAAGAGAGGAAGTGAATGAGCAGTAAGTTTGAGCATCCATATAGTTCGATCGCTAAGACGTGTCTTCTTTCTGACGGGACTTATTGAGCCCATTTGATAAGCAGTAATTTTCCGTCACTGATGTTAATTTTATAATTGTATCCGCCTAGGCTATGAGATGCATTTGTAAACTGATAAGGTATTCAACGTTTCGTGATTTATTTACTCAAGAAAAGGCACTTCCCTGTCTGTGAAACAACAAACAAAGATCTCCTTTATCACAGAAAATATTTTGTGATGTTTATCAGGATGCATTAATGGATGACACAAGTTCTCACTGAATACTTTACTTTTTTCTGTCTTTATGGCTCAGTTTACCGGTGGTGTTACTGATTGACTGATTGTTTTTATTCTCTGCTTCAGTACGTGGGGAAGATGAATCATTTATTGCACATTCTGAGTGAAACATTCTAGCTGTTTCGAACATATACATGTCAGCTGTAAAACTTTGCATTTAATCATAATTTAAATGAATTCCGGGAAGCGATTTTTGAGAGTTATCAGAATTGAATAGTAAAAAAATAATTTATCACTATATGGATCAAATGGATAATTTTTCCCTATCCATTCACACTGATCATGTTTCAACCGAATTGCTTTTGTAAATAATCATAAATAATTAAACTTACACGGATATTTGCTAATGAAAGATGAAGGACGCGAGATGTTTTAAAAAAGGTGCGCATTATATTCACTGTCTGATGACAAATTATCAACTAAGGTCGGTAAGCAATTCAAACTATTTAGTATTTATTTAATGGTAGATATACATAACAGGAAGATTTTTGGAAAACAGCTTGAAAAAAACGTGTTTGAGTCCTTTTAATGAGTTTACAATACAGGACATGTTCAGTTTCACTTCTTTTGATGATCTTATTAGAGCACGTATCTCACTAGAGTCTCTTCCGACTTTCTCCCAACGGGCTTCAAGCTCGCACCAGGGCTTTCTCCAATCTGATTTCCAAAGGTAAGTGTACACGATGATGCAAGTTCCCTGGTTAAGATAATCAATATTCAGTCGTCTTGTTGCAAATTTCGCCCATTTAATTTCCGTACTTCCTCTCTGAGGAGACAGCGAAAGACCTTCTTTTTCGGTTTACAGAATCCGTTTCAATTAAACTGAAGTATTTATCATCCGACGTAAATATCCTACCTTTCCTGACCTGACTAGTGACTTTCAGCCCAAAGTCATAAATAATGTGATAGTAGGGCTATGATTCTCAAGTTCAGTGAATAACGAAAAACGAAGCCTACAACCGCTTGCTCGTTCAAGAGAGAGGAATAAATTTAGTTGGAATTCATAATAGAAAAACAGTTGATAATTTGTGACAACATTTGATTACTGATCCTATTCTGAGTTTCTCAAATGCGTTGGCCTGTCCGTTTATTCTTGACATGCAGGACAGCAAACCTTATGTCGGTGCGGTGTAATCCGAAAAGTTGGAAGAGAATCCGGGGATGGTTGTTGCATAATTAAGTCGGGGTTTGAGCGTACCAGAAAGAAATTATTATATGAGATATAATAAAACAATGGACGTGGTTAGTTTTGTTAGACAGTTTCTGCTTATCCCCACGTCAGTATCCGATATGTCCTTTTACATCAGTTTGCATATGAGTGTGGGCTACAGCTGATGACGTTCCAGAATTAGATGCACGGGACATTAGAGGAATCACTTCACGTTATGAATCATGGCGGTAGATAAAAAATGGGCCCCACCGTCTTTCGTGGCTGTTCGTGGCCTCACGGGAGACGAGTTTTAGTGTGCTTTTGTAATTCGCACCAGTAATTCTTCGATCAAGAATCACGATGATTTATGGCTACCCAAACCGCTTACAAGTACTAACATTATTGGACCATTTTCTAAGAGAGTGCAAAATCAAAGCACACTAATTTGTGTGGATTTCTGTGCCAAAATGTATGAAATCACTGCTCCACCATCCACTGGACCGAGCGAGATAATTCAGACAACTTGCAAACACTAGATTTCCCATTCGAATGCACGCAGCCAATCATATTTTGATAAATGGACCACAGGGGAACATATAATCATGGTGGAATCGTGCCAGATAGGCGGAATCAAGAAAGTATGCTTCACAACATATTATCCACAAAACAATGATCAGATTAAGAGAACAAACTGATTGTTAAGGAGCCTTCTGGGTGCACTCACTATTAAAATCACTATGATGGAGGTGAATCTCTCGCCAACGCATCTTCTATTCGCTAAGTGAGCAACTGTACTTACGTCCACGTCTCACACACATACCGCCTCATAGACATTCAGTGCGCTCTTTATTACAAGGAGGCTAAAACATCCCGTTCGACAGTTACATGAACGGGCTCGAAATTATGTGTTGATTGTACGTCACCAAAGGAAGTATGGCGAAAAGACAGTGACTACCACAACAGTGAAGCCTGAGACTTCCAAAGAAATAACTGGCGAAACTGCACAAAACCTGGAGTAGCCGGTACACCATATTGGAAGTATTGTCTGACAGTAATTGTTTTATTTGTCCGGTCAGTCCATTCAATGGAATAAAGCCGGAATTGAGAGCAAAGCACCTCTAGAAATATGGCCACAGGAAGAGTTAACCTAAAAACCTCAGTCTGACTGGAAAGATGAAATTGCAGCTGAAGGCATTTCAGCTGTTGATGATAGCAACTGCTTTCACGGAAGGGATACTTGGTTGGAATTCGTTGATGGACACTGTGTTGCTGCCACTAGAGTGATACTTGCATTAATGGTATCCGGTTATTCTTCAAAAGTATTGGCAACACAAGACATGTTAGATGTTCATTCTGAATTGTCTCTCACTCGGCTGTTTGTGCCTGCTCAGGGGAAAATGTGGCCCCAGGAGTTTATTGCATTACGCTCAAATGTACACTACCGGGGTGGTATTTTTTGCCCTGTTGACGACGATCTGAATCGACAGCCTGTTGATTCTGGGTGAGTATTTGTGCATCACATACCAATTAGTCGCTTGTTTCGCAATCACAAGCAAGAAGCCATGGTCTTGGCTAAATGTTGTAGCCCAGACTGTCTATTACAATGCATCAATATGTGCAGATATGTATTCATATACCACCAGGATATAATTGGTATCGGACAGAGTAGTCACGGATTCTGTCTGTGGAACAATCTCCAACATAACTGCACTTTTATTCCGTCATCAGGTTTTTGTCACTTGAGATAAATCCATTTTAGAACGACAGCAGAATCCAAACAGAGCAGATATGAAACTAGGTTTTGGTGTCATTTATCAATTCGGCGTTTGCACGTATGATGTTTGAATATTGGATTGCCGCGTAATCGCGAAGAAGGCTAAAGGTCTTGGAGGAAATTTCATTCACTGGCCGAGATGCCACTTACATTGACTATATATACTATAAGAAAGTAAAATTTTAAGTCTCCGAGTTAGTGGAGTCGTTTGAAGGTTTAACAATGTTTCTTCACTGCTCCGTAATAAACTAGGACAGACGATTGATCCAACGAGATGAAACTGGTCAGTCGGGCCAGCTTTCAGTGTAAGGAAGAATCTAGTATCCATTGGTCCTATCCCTCGGAGGATTCCTTGTCTAGATTCCCCAAATCTCAGTCGCTCTTAGCAAGTATGCGTGCTCTTTGACTGGCTGCGCTACAATTTCGTTGTTTTCTTGCGGCATTTTTGGTTCCATTAAGGTCTCCGTACGCCCCCACAGTCGGCTGGAATTATTGTTGCTTAAAAACCGTATTGTTTCTTAACAGAACTAGGAACACGCAATGTTTTGGTTCAAAGATCCTATAATCCATTAAGAAAAAGCACTCGCTGTGGCAGGCGAGCAGCTCTTAAATGAATCCCGCCGGCCAAAATGTCCATTACGGCGCGTTGCCTGTTTAAAAAATGTCGGGTTTGTCCTTCGCATTTCAATCACCGATGTATGTTCACACTTGTTTCATAAGCATAAAACAATCTCGAATGAACCCGGACATTGCCGATTCAGTCGTGTCTGTAGACAGCTTCAGACTCCATCGGCGGGACAGAGTTTTGAATAAGAAGAAAAGTAGAGACATCATGGCAGCATACATAAACCTATTCTGGTCTAGCAAGTTCGAAGTTATTTACACGTACTCGCTAAACGGAATTGACTGTCTTGTGACACAGTATCATCATCCGAGGTTTTCTAACCACACCAACGTAGTCAGAACGAACTTATATATTGCCCCTTGTAGGTTGCAACAGAACATCACATCTTTCTCGACATTTCCTGATTATTTATTGTTTCTCTTCTTGAAGATAATCTGCATATTATTGTAGACGATTTTGATCATGCATCTACCTTACCAATGACTGTGTTTGATTTGACCGGCCGCTGCTTTTCTCCCACACAAATGAGACTCTATTTTAATAGGAATAATACCCAATCACCTCTGATTTATTGACCCTGAAAATGCGGTGTGCTCCCAATTTCAAAGTAGTGATCGTTGTCTGCTTCTGTTAAGATCAAGAATACTCTAGGTCCTCGCCTTCCATACTCCTTCAGCGGAGGAGACTGTAGCTTCGCACACTTCTCCGCCACCACCAAAATTACCACAGGAAATTAGTGCTTCACAGTCTGTGCTACAGCTCCTTAAGCATGAGTACTAGTGGCTCTGACTGATGATTCACTATCTGATTAGCTCATCATTAAGGCTCGTCTTCGAATCCTGCTACTGCCAGAACGCCACTAATTATCCCATTTCCAAATCGAACAGTTCTACTCAATAATTAGGCCACCTTGCTTTCATCCCATCGCCTATAACATTCTTCTGATCTAAACTGACAGAAGCACGCATATGCATAAAAGCATTGGTCCTCTGTGTTGTTGTCCTGACGAACCACTTCAAGCTCGCTGTCAAATCTAGAAAATTCATTTGGTGCTGTCGTTCCCATAATTCATTCCATATTTTCAAAGCCTTAACGCATCCATGAAATCTGTGACGTTGTAGCGTTTTGACAGGCACTATCATGGATTCGATTAGCGGTCCTCGGTCTCGTTCTATTCCACAAACTGGAAACATTTGGTTGTTCCAGGCCTTCATTAGCATGGCTGTTTGATTACTTTACTAACCGAATCCAATTCATACGAATTGGAGGCAAAAATCTAAAATCATTGATTAACTCAAAGTGTTCAGGGGTGCTTGTTCTCTCACCGTTTTTCATTCTTACATCACATCACCGACTTATCAAATAGCGCCCCCCTTCTCATCTGTTTATTTATAACAATGATGTTGCCCTCTATCAAGGCGTTTGGCGAGCCAAGACGATTTTCAAGGTATTTCCAACACTTATTCCCTACGACGATTCCCTGTACCAGACGGATTTTGGATTTCGAACACATCTACACGTTCGATGTTTGTTCGGTCTTTCTAGTCTTCGCTCCTCTCTCGATCGCTTACCCATCCAAAACTTCTTCCATCAACTCAAAGGCTCTTATCAGAGTTGATTCTGTGGAATGCCCACGAAGTTCTGGTTGATAAGAATCTGGAAGCTGGAACTATCATATTTCCCACCTGTGTAGAAGAATCGCCGACGGTTCTCATTCAATATAGTACAGCTATCGACACTAACAAAGGTTGAAACAAAACACAAATCTTCCGGAGCTTGCATACCAATGTGTTTTTCCTATCCTTCTTTACTGTTTTCCAGTTATGTTTCCAGGTTTACTTAAAAAAGACTAAAGTTCTTCGTCAGGGGCTATCCGTGTGTCATTTATACCGCTAACGGAGTTGTGCTTCGATCTATACGATCAGCACATATCTGCACGTGAGAAATTTGCTCGCAAGATTCGTTCAGATCCCACGCATCCTCTGGACAATGCTCTTTCAAAGTGCCGTTCTCATATTTCGACACTATCCGAGTTTCGTTCCATACCTTTTAGAATCAATATCTATGGGAACTCCACCGTCACATATTTAGCACGAATTTTGACAAACCGTGACCATGTTTCAACCGGTTTCCCGAGCAATTTATCACAATTTGCTTTGAGCATTCATGGAGGTTTTTCACTTTTCTGCAAGGTGGTGAGTATAAAGATTCCCTATTTTTCCACGTTTGTTTACTGAAATGTGACATTATGTTTTGTGCGCAGCAGATTGAATACACAAAGTGACCAGTAATGTGCGTTCTACTTTGATCAAATTACATGTTTGATAGCCGCAAATATTTGGCATCGCGTGACCTGTGTTCCGATTTTTCTGTGAGGAACATACTCGTTTTTTCAATATGTTCACCTCTACTGAGATTTTGAAATTCAGATCAGACCGAGTCACAAATTATCCCCTGTATTTTCACACTGGGAAACTATTTTCCACGCGGGCCCGATGTGAGTCAACTCATGGTGGCTACTCACCAACATCGCATGTGTTCTACTAGATAAAGGAGCTCGAATAGAATGTCAAGTCTGCCATACCTTTCTGATTGTGAAATCGACGCAAAGTGACAGAGTAATTGGACCTTTATCTACGTCTCTGTGTCCAGAGCGAAGCAGGAGGGAAGACTACGTGCCATTAGCAAAGGTGTTGGGTCATTGTAATCTGTAAAATGTCATACAGTGACATCGCTCATGTTTAACAGGGATATATTAGGGCGTTGGTTCATTAGGACTGGATATAAAATCGCAATTGATTACATATTCAATGTTCCTTTACTTCGTTTTGGCCACACAAAACTAGTGGCACTTAATTGCTAAGACGATAGCTAGCAAATACTGCCGGATGTGTTTCGTGGGAAATAAAAAAAATAATCGACGTTAGTTAAGTCAGTCGTACCTAAATCCCGGATGGAAGCCAAATTCTTAATTAAAGCTAACCCATCTAAAGGTTTTTAATAGTGGTTAATAGGTTTTCAGTCACATCTGCTCTTTTTGAAGCCTTGCGAACAACGAAGCCGATATTAAGATTGTCTAATTTCCGTCACCGACCTAGGGGATCAAAGCATGAATGACTTGAACGAAGTTGATGATAACACCCTCGTTATGTGAATCCCAGGCTCAATAAGCACATGGCTTCGAAATTAGAATCATTCGAAACGCAATCATATCAGAAGCCATGGTAGAAGTTGAAGAATCCAAGGGAAAATGCTCAAAGTAAGCCAAAAAATGGATTATTTCAAATTTTACAACTTTGCAAATACCCACCGTAAAAATGCGCAAATCAGGCATGGTATTTAGGTAATAGTTTGACGTTAAAGATTTTAAAAGTAACTTGGATTCCAATGAGATTGATAAAACGTCATTTAGAAAATGTGCGAAAGCTGGGCGACGCCTTTTTTATTTTGCTCCATCGAAACGAATTTTACCTGTCACACAAACGTGGGAGATAGTGATAACTCACAATTTTCAGGAAAACGCCCTCAAACTGGGTCTCATGGCTGCCTCGGTACTACCAAACCGTTTCCATTCACCGTTTGTGAGAATGTCTCTCGGTCCGATCAGCGTGAGCGCCTCTCCAGACTGGCGGACTGACTGACTGACTGACTGAGTCACTTCACACGTCTAAATACAAGTACACGTATGTTCTCATATCAATCAACTAGCAATGCACCTAGTTGTTAAAGCTATCGCGTGACTACAATACTCAGTCCCATTTTTCCCGTTCACCACTGAAAATAGGGAGCAGCGTTGCGTAACTATTTCAGTTGATTCTTTGGTACTCGGAACCAGAAAATTGGCATCGTTTTCCAGCTCAGATGGACGTACAGATATAAAGCACAGTAAATGTTCAGCCCCTCGATTTAGTTTTTAATGGTTTCCCGAGCACTACATGACTACGTTCGAAATCAGTTGCGAACATCAGCAAACATACAAATCAATGCTCTCATCTGACGCATGTCCTCAAATATGCTTAGATTAACTCGCTCGTTTAAAGTTTGTTTAATTCATATAAGCTGAACAAAACCCTTCTTTGAAATTACGGAGACAGTAGAAATGCCGAGAATAAAGTACTGCTTCGTTTTTTAGAGAAAATGTAACAACCCGAAAAAACGATAATCTAAAATAATTTAGGCCCCAAGAATGAGGTAAAACAATCGTTTTTTAATACACCGAAATTAGCGAAAAAAGTAAAACAACATTTCCACAGCAAAGTTCAAACTAAACAGAGGAGCGAAAATACACTCTTGATTATTGCTGGACTGATTGGAGACGGGCCTTAGTGTTCAACGTTTATTTGGACGATGGTCTCAATGTTTTTACATTTGGTTATTTCCTCCTTTTCTGTTGATAAATTCGGAAATACTAAACACACATTTTGTTGGAAAACCGAAATACTTATCATGTGGCGGAATTGGACGCGAGCTACACTTTACTCAAACTTCAGTTGTTCTTGTCTGTGTGAAAGAGATCGCATTACATCTTGTGAACATTGAGTTAAGTGAGGTGTGATTCAAAAGTGTGTTGTATTTTATCAAATTCCTGTTTTCATTCATTCAAAAATGAGTGGACGATATTTCAAAAAGTAAGTGTGGTCGTTACAAGGCTGGTGAATAGCAAAGCGATCGACAGAAAGTGAAATCTAAATTCACACCCAAAAGCCACGATTTTCACCCTTTGATCTCCGTCGGTCGAATTCCAAGCAAGTCGCACACCAACATACGATTTTTGAAATTACAAGTTAGAAGAATTACTGACACACTTACTGGTCCTCTATCATTTTGTTTGCATTAACTGAGAAGTGTGTGAACATGGTTGGAATCGCACCGACTCGGGTGCCTAATCCATGGACAGTTTATCCCAGCAAATCAACGGGTTTCGATTTCATGTCGAACCTGTGATACATCACATGTTTTATCAGCAAGAAAACGAGTAACTTAGAACCAGCTTATTGCTAACCTCTTGTTATTTTCCAGTATTCTGCCGGAGTACTCGAACTATCCTCCTCTGTTCCTAAACTCGGGTCGAACGCCATTTCATCCCTAACAAAATGTTAATAATTGAATTTGGCAGCAATAATCCCTTGTCGTCCTGCCCATTGACTGAGTTCAAAGATCAGAGTATTCATGACTGAATACCCGTGTTGTTTTGTATTCAAGTAAAATGTTACCCAATTACTCGTGCAAAATGTGACTTTTTTCCTACAGTTATTTTATATTTGAAGACCTGAGACATCAATTTTACGCTGCGATTCAATTGGAACTGATCCTCACTAAATTTGTACTTGCGTTCTGGCATAAATGTTTTCTAATTCGGTTGCATATGTACATGGACAAGCACTCGCATACGTATATGCATACAGGCGGCAATTATCTCCCTGGTCGTTACCACTTATGACCGACGAAAACATGAAAGTGAATGTCATTCCAAGTTTCAGGGTAATGGCTCCTGGTCTTCTGCCCTTAGTGCCGCATGCTTTTATAAACTGTGACGGGTGCGCCTCATGTTACACGCATGCATGGATAATGTAACGAAGAATAACAAACACGTACATGATTAAATGTAAACAATAAGTAGTACGTGGTCTCTATCGGTAATCAGTGCACATTCTACACCAAAGGTGCTCGACTGATAGAGGAATACGCATTGGTCTGCAATTAATCCAAAAAGGTTTATGGCGCCATTCAACCGATTATCAACTGAGAAGTAGTTGTTCCCGGAACCATAACAATAATTCACACACTGTCAGGTAAAAGGCAAGGTCTATAGAATGGGCTGCACTGGGGTTTACCGTTCCCGGTTTGATAGTCCCACTGCGTTCGGGGGCGGAGGGTAGTTGATCATAATCCCGGCGTGGCGAAAGAATCCAACTGAGACAAGTCTTATTATAGGAAACGTTATCTAACTAGCGACTGGTGGTCATGCAAAACTATAGAGCTGCGAAACAATAAGTTACTTAAGAATACTTTGTGATCCTTTGAAAGCAATGGGAAATTGTTCAGTCATGCGAACATAACGACCTTTGCAATTGAAATTCTGGTCTTCACAATATATGCCAGCCAGTCGTCTCCCTGTTTTTGCCCTATTGATGAAACCTTTATGCACTGTTCCAATCATTTTCTTATTCACGGAGTAACTGGTTGACAAATTTGCAACCTATTTATGATAACGGTTTCCTGGGTCGATGTAGAAATCAGTCTTTGATTGTTCCATGTAAATATTGCTGGTAATAGAGGTTTTGTTATTGAATAACTTTACTCGAGGGTAAGTATGACGCTAGTAAATGTAAACTGACCTCCCATGCAGAATTCGCTGATTTTAAAAACAGAAATCCAAGCTAAGCGAACATTGCAATAAACAAGTCAAAGTAACAATTTAAAAAGTGAGGAAATTTATTTGTAATTCAACTGGCAATTATTGTCCGGTCTACACCCAACGACGTACAGATTATGTCTTCATTGGTCGATCGATAGTAACGAGAAAAAGAAATTGGGACAGACGAAAGATGCCCAGTTGCTAAATAACATAAACACTATTGCATCTGAAACCGGATCAGACAGTTCTGCGATAATCATCTCAGTTCAGCTATCACCAAACTGATTCTCAATAAATCGGTCCGGTCAAATGATCGCAGATTGAGTTCCCTCTTCTCTAAACAGTTGAGTGTTGGACTTACGTCAGACAACTCGAGTGCACGTTTGCCGTCTGTTTTACTGAACTAACTGTGGCTTATTTCACCGAGGTTTTGTATCGTATTCACGATTGATAAATAGAACGCACTAACAAGCTTGCGGCCAATGTCATTCAGGTCGGATCTGAGGAAACAGAATTTAAGGTAAACTCGAGCACGAACATCTGACACAACAAAATTCAGAGCTATACCATTAAAATCTGATAGTTTTTTAGTGGAAACTGTTCTACATGTTACAAAAATAACCCCACCTCCTTGTTTCGCATCTCGATCAAGCTGTCCTTTGCTTGAAGATCAACCGGTAGGAACTAATATTCTTGCTAGTCCGAAGTGGAACAAGCTAACTTGTATGTAACCGAAAGCGAGTGCATGTAATTCCTCTTGCAGTTGCACGTGGATGATCATCCAATACCAAACATCTAGCGTTTCTAATCACAAACTGACGTCACCATTTTTGTAATGCTCGGCGTAACTAAGAATTCCCTAAAGTATGTCCTGAGAAATAAGCGTACCTTGCAATAAATAAAATTTACCCTAAGGTGACCGAATCTGTGTCAAGCAAATTTTCATCACGAAAGATCTATTGATTTTTGGAGATAGCCTGACATAAATCTGCCGAAATTGAAACTGTCAGTGAATCGCGAATGACCCAGTCCAAAAGTGTTGATTTTCTGTATGGACGTATCAATATCGTCCGTTTCAATTCAGTCATACTTAACACTTTCATGCCGCTCGAAACTCAACGTCCGATGCTTCATGAACCGGTGTCGGCCAAACGTAATGAAGTTCAATGGAGCTTGCTTTATAAGCTTTCACACCAATTTCATCGCTTGAGGACATTCGGATTAGGCACCAAAATTATATAGTACACCAAGTGGTGTAAGTGAATTTCGTGAATCGCCAGCCAAATGGATACTACTCAAATAAATTCGGAGCGAGGGTAGTGGATTGAATTAAACCTCACTCGGGGTTTCGTAACTACCATTGCTTTTGGTTACAAACAATATGCATTGTGCAATTTCCTTTCGCCGGTGTTTCCAGGTCACGACGGATGGCGGTGATTTAAGGGATCCACTACTACGATAGTGGCTTCGTCTTTCAAATTAGCATAGAGAAGCAACTATCAAGACCTAACGGTATGATCGTTTAAAATATTATAACCTGGAATATCAACTTAAAACTAAGCCTATGTGTTTTGCGCATAAACTAGACTTCACGCGAAAATGACAACATTCCGTCATAACCAAAGGCATCATAAAAAATGTATTTTCCTCCGGACATGACCATGATTTCCTTTCCTAGTAAATAAACACACAATGAACTAAGTGCAGGCACATGCCGAGAATTTAATGGCCTACCTAACGAAAACAGCATCAATGAATAGTGATGGGTGAGTTGAGGACAACTGTGCTAGAATGATTTCTGGATCATGGCGATAGCATTGATGGCAAATCTAAATAGACAAACTCCGAGAGACACTCAAGCTGTGCACGAGAAACACGTGATAGAGGAGACACTGCTGCTGATACATTTTGCAAGCTTGGTATCTGATAACCAGTCCATTTAGCGTCTCACTTTAACCGCGAGATTATGATCACAAACGGTGAACAGGCAGTTTGCAATTCTGCTTAGCGTTAGATGGGTTGATAAATTGTGCTCGTTTGACGTGGCTGATCAAACAAATGTCATTAATAAATTTAGACAGAAGTCAGGAATATCATCAACCACTCCCCCGTTCACCAGTCTTTTGAACCGTGGCACAAAATCTAGAAGAATAAACGCTATCATAAACCTGGCACACATATATAAGCATATAAGTGTATATGCATATATATATGTATGTATACATATTTATATATGCATGTATGCATGTATGCACGTGTGTAAGTATGTAAGTATGTAAGTATGTATGTAAGTATGTATGTATGTATGTATGTGTATGTATGAGATCCGTGTGCTGTTACTGTCTTGGATGGTTAAAATGGGTTAGAACTCACCTTGGATCTGCAGCACACGCAGAAAGAATCAATTCTACTCTGGGGCTCTACAGACCTATGTGTGCAGAAAATCAGTCGTAGAATTCACTGCGACAAGCAGAGGACCCCATCTGATACGTGACAGAATGACACAATGATTGTTCCAATAAAACAAACTGAACGCGGAGTGACAGTCCGGAAATCTACACGCACACAATCACACACATTTAAAACCCTGTTGACGGTACAACATGACTTTGTCATTCCGCTGATGTCATGTTCCACTGTTCAAACGGCATTTATAATATATTTAGAAAAAACTCGTACCCCTCAAAATCAGTGATCCACTGAACCGGACTTGGGCTGTATTTAAACGACTGTTAATCTCCTGCGTGTATGTAATAGTATAACTAGGTCAGAATTAGGCGTCACAGCGAACACACGATTATAATTGAAAAGTACAGGCATAACGACGATTGGTGGGGACTTTCCACTGTAGGCCTTGACGACAGTGGAGCGCGGATTAATCTACTCGCAAAGCAGCATTGGTAGACGAGATCGAGAAAAAGGATGTCCTTGGGATCAGACCAATTTTATCTCGGTGAAAATTCTTGTAATCAGGACAACATATCTAATAAAAATAATCTCAATTACTTGAAGGCACAGTGGGAGAAAACCTCCCTTTACCGACAATTAGTTAGATCCTGCACAAACCGCAACTAAGGCTGTCCATGTGATCGATAATTTAAATTGAACCGAAATCAGATCGCTAAGAAGTTGTGTCCAAAGGAAACCCCATTAGTCACGCGGGTAAGAAAATGTCTCTAAAACGCCCAAAAGTCACCCAGGATGACTCAAAAGGTGAAGAGGAAGGGGAGCAATGAGATCTATCTGAATTGCGATCTTGGGGCACCTGGCTGACGCAGATCATTGAGCCTACACGGAATAAGCATTTTACACTATTTAGCAAATTCCACGCATCGATCTAAGTCCATGTGCTTTCATTCTAGGGACGACAGAGGTCATGAGCATCCGCTCAATGACAAGTGAGCTTTTACATGAAATAATTCACCATGTGATATCATCGCTCAGCTCACCATAAAGAAATAATTCCTAACAAAGATGAAACAGCTGTACAGTGCTTCCATGGTTTCTTTATGGTGAGCTGAGCGATGATGTCACATGGTGAATTATTTCATGTAAACATTCAATCTCCTACTACTAAAATGAGCTTTTCTCAGAGAAGATGATCTAGCATCTGTGACCGAAAGTACGGCACCATCCCGAGCACTCAGACTCGAATAACACGTTCGCAGAGACTTAGTCGCTCATCCATATGCGTGCAGAAGTGCATGTTTGTAAATCTGCGTTTCTCCATCCATTCGTGTGACACCAAACACCATTGAAGTCTGACCTATTTGTCGCCGTATTATTGTCCAGCTTCATAAATGTGCCATTGCAAAGACTGGTACCCCTCATTGGTGTAGTCATATGGAGGGAACATCAGTGGCTAACACACAAGTTACCTATAATTCCGTGAGCGACATTAATGGTTCCAGTCCTTTTTTCTGTTGGCCCATCGTATGGCTGACGAATATCACCATGTTCACAAGTTCTGTTGTCATTCTCACTTATTTGCATATGAATTCGCTACTTGGAAACCCAAATTTTCGTGGAAGAGATATCCTGTTTCCTTTCTTGTTACTTACGACAAATCTCCGCGAGTCCCAAGGTTGGTAGCCCTGTTCCAGAGATGGCGGTGCAAGCTGTCAGCAACTATTCTGTCAGTAAACCTAGTATTTTCCAATGTTATTCATTTCAGCCCAAGTTAGACGACCATTTGAACTTGGCGTTTGCTATAGGCCCATATTGCCTCTCGAATGTTCATCGGCTTTCCGTCACCCAGGACAGTCGGTCGCATGAATTGGGAAAGTACATCTTTTCTTATCCTCATCACTGACTCACTTTTCATCTCGGCGTTTAAAAGTTAACCGCTCAGCATTTGCTCGTATGCTTCCTACTTATTGTGTAAATCATTATTTACGAGTTTTCATGCAGTAGAACAATAAGTGATTTTCCGACGGATAAACCTGCTAGGTTGTACAATCCCTAGGGGTTATTGAGCCACAAGCACACCATTATGTTTGTATCCTATCAATCACCCTCTTATTTGGGCTGATTTGAATCGGTGACACGATTGGCCGAAATGCGCACCAAGGCATCCCACAACATTGCAAATCATCAGCATGAATCAAAACCTATAGATTTTCAGTTGTACTTTTCACACTTTTTTTCGTGTGCACTGTAATGCTGGCTTACCTGCATGTGTCAATGATAATGGCTCACTGATATCACGAAGGACAGCGCGAAAGGGCTATGCAAAGAAAGAGCTGCCGGAGTCGACTGAAACGTTGGGAATTTGATTCCATGTTTGTGTTGGGCTGTTCCGGTGAATCGGCCTCCTGCGTTACGATAGATGTTTTTGTTTTACTCGGTGAATGTCGTTTTCCGATTAACTCATAAGAGTCTTCTGTTCGGCAAATTTTTACCGGGTTAGTTGGATAATCCGTTGGAGTTTGTAAACCATTATATACCTTACGTTGATCCGATTTCCAGGTTATATGTTATAACGATTCACTGCTTGAATATCTTGAGATACCGAGTTTTGACAATCGTTTTACGTAGCTTTTAATATCTGTCCACCTTTTCGAAGTAAGCATATATGTATGCTTACATGATCTTTATGGTACGGGACCTGTTTTTGTGGGATAATTATTCAGTTTTGTCACTGACAATGTTTTCCCATTTCGTAGTCACCATTCCCTCGCACCATAATTTCGCTTGAAGCATTGCGTTTTTATAGACAAATCGACAGCATCAAGCAAAACACGACATAGCAATCAATGTTTCTTCCCCGTGAACACCAACAGGTTGTAAAGTCTAAAAAAGTTACAGAATATTTGTTTATTATCATCGACCAGTCCATAATGCCGGTGGATTTACGAAATTAATTCTTGCTGCAGCAATCAAATGTCGAGTTTCTTTATGAAGGATACCGTACATGCCATAGGGAATGTTTCCGAACAGTCTCATACTTGAATGGTACAGGACACACGGTTCAAATTTGTCTGTCTGTGATTTTGGATCCCCCACACGCTAAAGACTTGGCGCATTTAGACCAATCACATACAAATTGGTCAAGCTCTGTAAGTCATGTTCAAATCGTTTATCGTACTTGGGATGCATTTATCTTTTAATTTCTTTATTATTGAAATAACAATAAACATCCTTTTCCAGGAAGAAGGCCTCCGCAAACGGAGGAGCGCCGTGTCGGGAAGGTCACCAGGAGAGGGAGGATTCCTACTCGCACAATTTGCGTCCAAAGGACACGACCTTATCCGCTTGACCACCGCCGGTCATCTATCAGTACCAGTGGACTCTTGTGCGTCAGCAGCCGGTGACCGTGCAACTTGGTAACGGATAAGTGCGAAATCATGCGATAAAGTTCAACAAACCGTTGTGAGCCTTATCGGTAGCACAAAGTCTAAGGAGTTCGATTTACAATTCCTTCCGATTTGGGGACCCCCCAGTTCTGATGCCCGGTAGATATGCTCTGCCGATAATTCCTGCAGGGGATGAAAAAGCTGTGCAATGTTTGCATGTTGTATCAAAGGTCAGTTGGGCGTTGATGTCGCATGATGAAGCGGTAAATTTGTCAAAACGAACTCCGCGACTGCAGGCTGTTTGGCATGCAGCCAAATTGCTCTCTCTGACGCACCTTTGTTGTCTCACATCAGTCCACTTGGTAGTCATTCCGTGACTTTGTGTTCCAATCTTTCGTCATGTCACACAAATGCCTTCAACATGGAAGGTTTGCCTGTTTAAGTTTGCAAGCAACATGATTTCGGAGATCAATTTAGTTTATACTTCCCCTAAGTTCCATCGGCTTGGTTGTCAAAAACCATAAGGCCTATCCCCTCGAAGTAAAACAGCGTGATCATTCACCATATAAGTGTCCGTAATGAAGCGATGTGTGTGTGAACTTTCACGGTTGCAATACCATCACAGTTGTTTCTTACGTCCTGTCTATGAAGCAAAATCAGTGTTCCTACGTGACTAAAGGCTAACTGGTCGATTTATTGTTGGCCTAGAACTCAATAAATGAGGGACCGATAGATGTTCCCATTGAGATCCTGTTTCTCAAACAGTCAAACGAACTGAAAATTTATCAAAATCGGCCAATCAAAGGCGACTGACAATGCCAACTGCATTCATTTTGTTTCGTCTAGTATCGATCAGTCGTTCTAATAACAAAACATATATCACCGTCATTTTGAGCAATTGCTGGATTTACTATTCTGTTCCTCGAGAGGGCAATATTTTTGAAATAGCTCTTTCGTTCTTTCACATTATTTTCGAATAGATTTGGGATTTCACCGGAATTTTGTTACCTTTTGCTTTCATCCTCTTTGCAGCGTTCCGAACATCTAGTTAAGAAACGCGGCCAGTTATTCTTTGCTCTCCAGTGGCAATACAAGGCTGTCAACAGAAATTCTCTAAGGTCTATGAAAGCCACTTAGTTTCTAGGTTGTCGTCTGAACGACATTCCCCGGGTAAGTTGAATCATTCTAATATTCATTACAAACATTTGAGATTAATACATATATCATGTCATACAGTTTTTCAGGAGTGAAGTCAGTCGACCACCCGTAGTAAATAATTGGTTTTTTGCCTGATAATCTGATCTGCGCAATAAGAACAAGCATTCGAATCAGCGTTGAAATGAATCTAAGTGATCCGCTCATGCAGTTTAAGGAACGATAAAACACAATTGAATACAATCCTCAGTTATAACTTCTGGTGATTTTGATCGTTTTTTTCTAGTAGCATGATCACTCCTTACGAGCGTTGCTGAAGACAAAGAATTTCGGCCTTCCAGAATTGCATCATATCGTTTGCCTGAAAAAATGTAAATACCTCAAGACAAATAGGATTATTTCACTTCGTTATGAAACCCGTTCAATTATCACCGTTACGAGGTAAATAAATCTAACCAAGTATCACACAAATCGCAATACAAGGATATGAAATTTACAGTGAGGCATGCAAAGTGCATTTGCATTTTGATTTATGTTTGATGGTACTTTTGCGGGTGCTTATGTTTTCACTCTATTCAAAAACGGACGCGTTCATCATCTCAGTTGAATGCAAAGAATAGAAATGGAAGCAAACGAAATATACAGTTAGGAGAGATTGGTGAGAATTCGCACTAAGTGGGAGACAGCCGGGTTCTCGTGGATTTCTATGCTGGAGAGTATTCGGTGGAAGGTGGAACGTGTCCTGAAATGAGAAAAGCTTTTAGGAAGATCACTGTATAAAATATAAAGAGATATCCAAAAGAATTCTTATGCCAGTTTTTCATGCGTAGATAAAACAACATCACCACTGATAATTGACAGGCGAGGAAGGCTTCCGAAGTCAATTTTCACTAAACCAACAAAATCGGCAAGGAAACTATAGAGCAAAGCGGAAAAAATGCGCTGTAAGTGCAGCGATCGTTTTGTGATCGAGGGATATTCTTTGTTTTCGGTGCTGCTGATTTTCTGGCTCACCAAAACGACGTCAGGTAGGTATCCACCGAATAGGGTGGTTTTCAAGCCCATTGAAGTGCAGGGCACCAAACAGTTCACTTGCCTGGTTAACGGTTCATCTAACCATCTTTTTCTATCAGCTCTGTGTTTACGACCAACTGCTCCACTTAATGAATGCACATAGAGACCAATTGCTTCCCCCCGGTCATGTAATGCTTGTTCACTTGGCAGACGGGAAAAATTCGCTTTCCTCTACTTTGATCAGTATAAAACCTGTGAATGACCTTTTCTTACAGGCCAGCTATTTCTGAAAAAACTAGCATGCAGGCTTGTTAATCCTAACCAGCACGGCTGGGGTGGGAGAAAAGTTGTCTTCGATTATTAGGGATTGGGACATTTGAAAAACTGGGGTGCGGTCACTGAGTTTAAGATACCACCGTAGGTCTGAAAACTGACAATTTTCTTTTCTTCATCTGTAGATTCATTAAATGGCAGCTACTGTAACACAAAGGAATAAGCGCTGTGATCAAAGGGCCTTAGAAACTCCAGAGTCTCCATGTGGAGCACCGATGAGAGAAAAACACTTGGAGTGACGAAATCCCATTCTAATATAGCATCTTTTATCGTTTTTACATTTTTACTCCTTTTATTATTGAAATAACATTGCACGTCATTTCTCTGGAAGGGGGACGCGGCCAGCAGAGGGCTGCCAACTGGCACTGGAGGAATTCGAACTCGCTACCTTCACATTCAAACGCCACGGCTTTATCCTCTTGGCCACCGCCGGCCATTCACGTTGCTTCGTTTAGCACTAAAGCAACCAGCTCATAACACGAAAAGAAGTGGTATTTTGCCCTGCGGGAGGAAAAAGAGTTCAGTTCGCGCTGGGGAGTCTTAATAGGTTTTCGTGTAGTCGGGCGCAAATATATCCCATACATTGTCGCGCCACTGTCAACGTGATTTAGGCCTGGATCCATACACCCGAATTCCAACAAAATTATTCGATTTATATTGCTAGTGCGAATATTTTGTCCATGCTCAGCAACTGCCGGCGCTTAATGACTATACCTCTACAAAACAAATTGGTTGCCGGATCATGACCTGCCATTCAGTTATGAGGACTTTGCCGTCAACACTGACCACAAGTGTTGTACACCAAAGTACGAAGTTGAGCCCAGTGGTTGCAGAAAAATCATCTAACCTGACCATTGTGATATGGTATAAAAATTAAACACTCTGCAGCTTCCTCAGTCGCCGTTGAAAAAACCTGAAATTGAGATGTCCAACCACGTCAACAGCTCATTTAGTTAGGCCGGCCGAAAACGGAAACCAAAAAACTTGGTGGACTTATTCGTTATAACTTAACCTTACTGGATACCTGTTGACACGTGGGTTTCGTGCCCTGGATTTCAATACGCCGAATGGAGGTACCACATCAGGGGACAAATTCATGCATACACTAAGCTTACCCCATCTTTCATTTGGTCGTCCCGTTTACTAGACACATAGAACGATGTCAGCAATTTGGTAATGGGATATAACAAAATTAGTCACCTTATTTGGTCGTCTTTCACCTTGCCGAAATTCCGCGATTTTATAACTAACTATGTTCCTTGAATCCATAAACAAGCGGTTGAAGTCAATGACGCTATTTATTTTGTCCTAGATTGGACAACTCTGTGACAACCCATCATTGCACATTTGTCAATATTGATGGTAAGCACTTACGCTGCGATAAAAAATTGTGGATGGAAATGAGCTATAGATAATATATCCATATACATATATATATATATATAAGCAGGAAGTAGTATCTGGATGCGTAAACAAAATTTGCCCGGGAGCGCACGACCGGTTTTGCGGTTATTGTCGCTCGTCAGGTATGCGTACCCGATGCTCTCTTGTCCAAACATCCACATAC
>LUCM01007616.1:334210-347786 GCA_008360955.1 Fasciolopsis buskii
ACCCTAACAGTAGTGAAAGTAGTAAATTGTTCAAAAAAGCTGTTTATTGTCGATTGCACAATAGAAAGTGTGGCCCGAAAGTGCGTGTGCTTAGCCGGCCTATCGAAGTCTTTGCGTGCCAGATATTTGAATTTCTAACCCAAAGACTCCCTGGACAGAGGAGCGCTGGAGTCACGTGACCTCTTCGAAGGCCGTGGACACAGACCGGTTCTACAGATTTTCAGATTTAATTTGACATCACACGATGATGCACGTCCCGTGCGAGCACGTCGTTCTTATTTTGCCCACCACATGGAATATGCATGCGGCAGATGTTATCAAAGTGCAGGCCTTAACGGGTAATCATAGGCGGAATCGTAACATTCCAACTCGCCCGTGTAGAATGGCTTATGGGCGGATAAGGAAAACTAACCGGGGTGCAAAAAATCAACCGACGCCTCAACGCAGATTACGTCAAAAGCAGTCCCAGGCGATTATGACGGCACCGTGCAGAAGTCATAAACGGGGGATATCATGTGTCAGTCTTGTTACCCGGAAGATCACCTCACATTTTGGGAATGAAGTAAACGGTTGCATTTGCAGTTCTTTTCTGTTGATTTCTGACAAATCACTGTACTATGAAGCACAAAAATCATGTGATTCCAGTGCAGGCTTATGAACAGTAAGCAAAGCAGTACTACGCATGTTAACGGATTCTTATGTGTCAAAAGCTTGTCGGAATAATTACATAACTTAACCGTTATCCAAGAGTTTGCCAATATCAGCATTCTACCCTTGACTACAACAGAATGCAAAACTCCCCATATACAACCCAAACTACCGAAACTTGTGGTCTAAATTGCACGAGAACTCCTTTCCCTAATGGTCGAAATTCCTGTCTTGACTTGCAAGCGGCAACAAACTGCTCAGATATTGTACTACCGGATAACAAACATGGACGATTATTAAGTTTTAAGCAAGCAAAGAGTCTCAGTTGACCACTTAACGCTTTTCTGACACAGAAAACCAAGTGCAGCTAGGCAACATCTGAAGTATGAAGGTCAAATTAGGAAAAACATCCCGTCTTGGGCACTTTTATTAGTTCCACAGATCGGTGCAGCAACAAAACCTGTTTTGTTTGTTATAAAGGAAAACTGAAGAAATGATCCAGGAAAATTGCAGCACGAATAGTTAGTCAACTCATCATGGTTATAAAAAACTAGAAGGTGTTCTTCCGCAACTAATTTATTCATTTCCGTCGGGTATGCATTCGATCAGTCATGATCCAATAAAAACATACTTCTGTCACCTTCACTTGAATGGTTGTGATATCTCGACCACAAATGTTTCAAGGTCAGCCCGGACGACATGACTGTGCACGCTAACAACGGGGCTGGGCGTATAGGGGATGTCCAATGCAATCAAACTGAAAACATTTTTGTGTCAGTATAACCGATAGTGTGAGACTAAGTATGGCACGTGAATACTAGCTAAAGGCACTTAAATGACTTAATCATAGTCATATCCTTGACACTTAACAATACCCACCAAAAACTTGAATCTCAGCACTAGCCCAACGAGATGCTTGCATACGGAATTATGGATAGCATCAACCACTCTCTGCATTCAAATCCAAAGGCATGATGTCACGTGAGCGAGACACCTTTTTCCAGTTCCGAGATTGTGGTAAACACATTTGTCTTGCATATCGTTTTCCATCTCACGTTTGGTTTCGCTTCGATTAAAAATGTGAAAGATGAGCGACTGTAACAAGAAAATCCTCGGGTAAAATTTTCAATCCTTTTTTGATTGTTATTTTGGTGTATTATCATGGAAACCGGTTTACAAAATGTATGTCCTCAAATGGAATCTTTATAACTTGCAAATATTGGGGAAAAAACTAAAATTCCAGCGTTGCGGTTTTTGGAAGAACTGATGATAATCCTAAATGAAGAATACTGATCAGCGAGACGCACAAAACTGGCTAGAAATTTTAGTCTAATTTTATACTAAGCCTGAAGAAAAGTGTGTCCCGTCGGATTTCACAAGTATGGTAAATTGGTGTCAGCTTAAGGTTTGGTAACTTCAGTACTGCTGCATTTGTTTTGCTGAATGTGACTTGATTTTAAGACTTGGGTTTCTGTGTTTAGTTTATATTTGCAAGTGATTTATTTTAGTGTCATTCGGCCACTTAATTCGGCTTCTTCGTTCCAGCATTATTTCATTTCCAGTGAGAGTCTTTCGTTACTTTTCCCGCACGTTTGGCCCCGTATTTTGTTGCGCCTTAGTGGGTTCTGCCTTTGTTGAGCGGAGTCCAGATGTACGATATTTTGTTCTTTAGAGTGTGATTACCATTCGAAATCAGTGCCTAGTACACTGAGGTATCTAGTCTACGAATGGTAAGTCCACACAATAGCAGGATTTTAATTGCCAAATTTCTACTGTTTTCATTTGTGCGATGAATGTGAGGTTTCGGAACGAACGCTGATTGGAGTGTACCATCCTAATATCCGAGTGTTTAACAACAATTACGCTATCGTCTGCATTTCTGAGCCAAAGCTTTGTTCAAGCACCAGGTAGCGCAATATTTTCCACGGGCTGTTCGACGTCTGCAGGAACATATCCGGGTAAGGGTCAATTGGTCTTTTGGTTTACAAACTGTCCTCTGCTAGATCGAAATCCATCCGAGTGGACAGCTTAATTATGTCCTCTTGCTTGATCTTGATTATTTTCTGCCACCTCTTTAAGACCTGTTGAACGGGGGTGGCGGAATCGTTCAGTCTTTCTGTCAGTAGTTCCAGACGTCGTCTTTATTCCTTAGCTTAGTTGTTTGCTGAAGTTTCAGTTCAAAATACGATAGCTCTGAATGGAGTACAGTCTTCCCGTGTCGTCGGGCATACATCGTTTTTCAGCATTTCACCGTAGCAATTCTTCACATTTCCTGTTTTGTTTCATCAAATTTCCCCCGATAATTAACTTAGTCAGATTTGTCTTGTAGGCAATTTCGAGAAAACCGTGAATTGTAGAGTCGTGAACCGGCTGCTACGCTGCCACAATTTAGTTTGTCTTGTCCACGATGAATTTTAGCCTTCTTTTAACGGTCAGCAAAATGATGTTTATTTTACCGTCTTTGTCTACGAAAACTTCAAGTGTTTCTGTGTGAGACGTGCTAAAAATTTGTTTGTCTTAGCTTACTTCTTGCCTCCTCCGAAAAGCCGGATGACTTGAGTTCGAATTCTGATCTCTCAAGATAAGCTATCGTTGATATGCTTCTCAGGTTAAGTTAAATTTTCTTCATCTGTTCTTCAACTGATATTGTCCTAGATGACAATTTGTTGGTCCATGCCGTGCTTTCCTTTTTTTCTTTAAATCTTTCTGAAGTTGCGGCTAGTTCACCAATCATTATCATTTCCAATGGAAACTGTAACCTCGATGTTCAATCAGTAATTCAGCTTGGTTTCAGTTTCATAATCCATATTTTGTGGACATGAATGTTTCTACCTCGGTCACGGTGAAACTTAATGACGTACACGCTTTCTAGGTGTGGAAAAATTTCATGGTTCAGTGGTGAAAGGTGAAGCCGAAAAATCGTAGGCGAAAGTAGGCGAATAGTGTCAAAAATACACCAAAAGCAGTTCTAACGGGTAAATTGTGAAATAACACATTGGATACTCCTGGAGAATGGAAGTTGCATAAAAAGAAGAGCTGAGCTTCTGGGGAGTGTCACAGTGTTTTCCATCTGCCTCACCTTTCCCGTTCTGGTTAGCGCATAATGTATAGTGGCGCTCGGCACTGCGTGGTGCCCCTAGTCGTTCCCATCAGACATTGTTTGTACTAAAGAATACCGAATCGGGGACGAGCAGGAAAATGTATGACTGATGTTCGTTGTATAAAGATCACATCCCTAGTTGTAAACCTACACGAGAATAACGGATTAGGTGACAGTATGCATCAGGGAATAATGCCAAATTTATTATGACTAAAATGTATGCACAAATTTGATGCGGCAGTGTTTTTGATACCCCGATGGACTGTTACATTGCAAGCATTGACTGGCCAGTGTGGGTCCCCGGGTACAGTCCACCTAACGAAGTGATGTTCAACCCAAGTACGGTAGGAAATTTTGAGCAATTTTTACATCTGAAATGATGTTTCTCATCAGCTTTGAGCAAGTGTCCAGCTGGGTAAGGGATGCAGTCCTGTCCGTCTCAGTCGGTCTTTTTTTGGGGGAGTTTTCGCCCTGACTAACGTGGACGCAAAATGGGTTGCTTGCTCAATGCGGGGTGCAGAAGCTAACAAACTACCGTCCCCATGGTTTCAGACATCAAATATGCCCAGTGCTAATAAATAACTCTTCGTCGGAAATAGATTGTATGATTAAGCCAAGCGCCACCTCATCGCAGTTGAAATCACAAAGGTCATGATGTTGGAAGGCAAACGTTTTCCTTATCGAAAGTTCAGTCGTAGAACAAATCTGTAATAAAAAAGTCTAGAAAAATCTCTCGCGTCAGTCTCGCAAACACTGACACAAACACGCTTTACTGCGCCTAAAAAATAAGTGCTTTATTCGAGATGTCACACGTGCGCGCTCTGTTGGATAGGTTAAGATTATATCGAGGTCTGTTCACGTGTCCAAACAAATGACCCAGTCTAACCGTCGATGCTATGCATTGCCACTCTAGTCGTTCAGATGCATAGATATCTCCTCTTACCAATCAATTTTGGCCTGAGTTACCATGGCTGATTAGCCCGCTGACAAGTCACATTCCTTTGCCCTGTATTGACCTGGTGACCGTGGCCAGAAGACAAAACTGTATTCACTTCGCCCGCCTCTGAAGTTCAGACTACGAAAAATTATGCAGCTGCTTAGGAATAAACCGCTAATTTGCGTTCACACCTTGCATTCTGAGAGGTGAACACCTTAGCGATGCGTGCAGCGGAATTTAAACGGTCACCTGTTGACTCATTCGTAAACTGGTCACCTCCCCTACTTGGGCAAAGCAAATGTTACCGACATCCAAGTGCTTCACTCAAAACATTCGGTAGCGCTTTTGTGTACGCCAACCGAGTGTGAAATCAACTTCCCAGAGTTATTTTAATTGTAAGAAACTAGTGCATGCTAGTATTAACCAATAATTCTCATTGAAGAAACTTTACCATTATATGAATTACAGTGCTTTTGCATTCTAAATTAAAATTAACCTATCGAAGGGAACATTATGCACGGATATTTGTAGAACGTTTACTTATTAAAAACGAATTGCATAAAAACGACCTAGAAATCGATTAGTTGGCAAATACATTGGAACGAGATGCCAACCCCAATAGGAACAGGTGTTTTCATTCCAAATGGTTTGCCAGGCTTGAAATGAGGGCAATGCAAATAACGACACTCGAAGGATACACGCAACGGTTTATGTGGTCCAAATGTCATCAAAATTCTTTCTGTTCCCAATTGCACTACTTTTGCTCTCGTTCTGATTATGCGAACATGGGCCGAAAGCTTGTCCTAACCGAAATCCTAGTGCTCTAACTCCATTTTAACTCCGTTGGTTCTATCAAATTTATCTATTTTTTGTGATTTTATCCGCATCCATCAACAGCTACTTTAGAATTGTGCTCGCCTTTTTCTCCTAATTGTCTGCTCTTGATTAAAGAGCTTTAATCAATAATCGCATTGGAAAGTGGTCCAACTCCCAATGTGTCATCCTAATTGAAGCTCATCGATCGTCGATGATGGTGATGATTTTGATGACTCGGTATGTTACCACCCAGGGTCAGAGTCCAGTGGCGCCCAGAGACCAGCAAGGCCACGGATAAGAGAACTCTAATGAAATATATTATTCGCTTTGATTCATGTAGATTTATGCTCACCAAATAATCTGATGTGAATAACCAGTTTCCGTGAATAGGACATCGTGGTTCTTTGCCTAACAAATATTTGATCAGCTGAACACTGAAAGATTCTGTTAATGATACTACGACTAGCCCAGCGTATCCAGTTAATAACAGGGCCGATTTCTGTTTTCTGCACGGGCTCCTTCACTTTTAAATGCATCCGGAAACCGAGTTTCTTGATTGCACGCTCCAGTGGAATTGCAGGAAGTGCGGAAAGTTGGATCTAAAAACAATCTAACGTAACACGAACTGGAATGTTGGTAATTGTTTCACCATGGTTTGCGAGCATCCTCGTTTGCACCCCGGTCTTCCATACTTGCGCTTCTGACTAACGATTCGAGGATGGACTTTCAGAACGACTTCATACTTCGATATGGACAACTATATTTTTTATGAAATACTTCACTGTGACAACAAACCGCAACTCGCGATTAGGAGACCATGGAAGCATTGCATAGATATTGCATTCTTGTTAGGAATTATCCGCAGTGCATATTCTCTGCTTACCGGAGCTGGAACGCAAATCTGGGACGAAAGATTTTGAGTTGAACACCTTAAAAATTACCCTATCGTTCAGGTTTACAAAGGTTTGTCGAACTTCACCACATGATGTTACAACTATCCATCATTGATTTACACGGCCACAGGCTAATGATTCCTAGCAAATATTAAAACTGCTTCCATGATATCTTAATGGCCACTTGAGCATTGACGTAACATGATGAATTACTTAATGAAAGTATGCAATCTCGTAGAACTAACACACATCAAGATAATTATGTGTAAGGGGAAGTTGGGGAGCTGGAAATTGTGGTAAATCACACATATCAATCTGTTTTCGCTGTTGCCAATACTTCGATAGCGTTACATCATATTGAAAAATTGTATTACTTATTAAGTAGCGGATATAATTTTAATTTGCATTCATATCACGCATAGAGATCTGACGGACCGAATCCTGCGGTAAGCAGATTCGAGACAACATGCATGTGCTTGCATCACTACCCGATTCGCCGAATTTGTGGACTAGTGTATCATTTACGTTTTTCGTTTCGACTGTCAAATAATTAAACCACCATGCGCTACTCTTTTTCAGTTTGTAGAGTATACCCTTGGTGTTGGCCAATGTGTCCCATTTTAGTTTGATAATTGTGATAGAATTTCGGGCTGCCTTTTAAACAAATGTAACCACCAGCGCTGCAAAGTATTTCCGAAAGCTTTTCTGACTCTTCAACTCGTTTCAACTTTTGGCCCTTTTCTCTCGTAATTCGACCTCCAGTGAAACCGCTCTACACCTGTTATTCGGTTGCTCGCAAATCCGAAGGTGTTTTCAAGCCATTGCAAGGCGCATATTCATTGATACCTCACTTGATTAGTATTCACACTCTAGTTTCTTTCATCGCTTCTTACGATACCACTAATTTGTTCTCAATTTGCTTCGATACGTCATCTTCCCGCATGCTTTTTCCATAAGTTTTGTCTTTGATTTAAAAATTATATCTCATCTCGGTTCATGATAGGAGTGACTGACATGACTTGAGTTAACCTGTGTTATTGCCTGCATTGCTTAAAACAAGCTGCATTTCGAATAATGGATGCATGCCAGAACATCATAATTGCTAGGATTTCCTTAACATATGTCAAGAAAGACCCGTGGGGAGACAAATTCGACGAAAGTTAATTAGATAACTGACTAGGTTTAGTGACTAACGACAGCTCCACGAATGCATTCGTGTCAGTGTACTTTACTGGTAAATGGAAGTTGACCAGATAGTGCGTCGCTTCATCAACGCACAAATGTGACCACTTATTCTGACCATTTATTTGCCAAACAAATCTGGACAGTGTTACTTGGTCTGATGTTTGCAGCGCATCTCTGGACGACGTTACATACGAGACAACGGCCCTTTAATAACGGAAGTGACTGTTCTCTAAATGTTTGCTTTGTGTAAAGGTTGCCAATGGAATTAGTCCATCTACGTTGTTGTTAAGGGAGAATTATTTTAGAGAAATTACAGCACGCGGGAACTGTGCAGTCTTTTGGGTGTGAAGTTTACCCAATGAAAATGTGAAAGCAATGATGAAAATGATTGATAATTTCACTTGGAGTAGTTGGTCTGGGAACTGGAAAACTTTCAAAGCGTTCCAAGAAGAAACAAGATTAGTTAGCAGAGGAAACTTCTTCAAATGATATCACCCCCTGTTGGCATATAGACCATTACACGACAGGTTGACAGCATTTCATGAAGAAAATATGTGGACATCATATCTTACCGCACTTGTGTAAGATCAAGTCGAAGACATGTTTTGTTCACCCAGGGAAGAATATGTACAACCACCACACAGCTATCACCTTTATGGCCATACCGGTGATAGAATAATCCGCAGAACGAGTTTTAATGTCAGCGAACGGGCCGAGTCCATGTTGAAATGTCCATGTCAATGTTGGTGAGAAAATAGATGGGGGTGTTATACCTGGGCGCCGTCTTCCGTGGTATGGACAAAAACAATATTTGTGGTGGGAGTAGTGGAGTTTTATTGAAATGGATTGCCGAAGTAAGTTCAAAATTAGAAATGGGTGAGTTGTTTATCAGAATATTACTGAATAATTCCATGCATTAGTTATGGTATTTTGGAAGGATGAACAATCCGTCAGCTGTATACGAGATATTCCATCAATCCATCGTTGTATGTTTTAGAGAAAGGCAATAACGGTCTAATCATTTATTCAGACAACGACAGACGTGTTATGGAAAATACTTGCACGCATGGAAGGTAAAATCTGGGGATGTTCAAATTCTTGGATGAAATATAGTGAGCAGATCAAAAATGGAATCGAATGGTGAAGCTAAAAATCAAGCCACCCAGGATATATTATTCGAAGCCTATAATATGCTTTGAATTCTGTCAACGTTGACCTACCGATTCTAATCAGGAACGGGGCAGAATAGAGAGCTTCTTTTGGATCACGATAAAACAGATCATTAAAGAAATAATAATCAGACCGAGCTGAGGTAGCAGGGTTGGGAGAATTCGACTCGGTAACAAAAAAGGGACAAGCAGGTTGGTAGCAGTTTTAAGTCAACCAAAATCTGTTCTCTGGCGGATGTTCACAATTAGGTAAGCCGAGACTAGCTGGAATTTTATGATGCCCAGTGTCTAGCTAAAAAATAATTATCTGCTGTCCTCTTTCTCGAAAATACTACACAATACTGATTTTGGTGAATTCAAGCTAGAGCGCTTGGGGACGTAATCCGCACGCCAGATAACCGCCCATTAAAACGGTCACATGATTTACCAACATCTAGTTTACATCCCTGATAATTTCATCACAACCGCTGTTGTCGGATGCAACGGAGGCAGCACAACACATGGTTCCAAAGGCTTGCTACACAATCGGAAGCAAAATGTGTGGTGAGAACCGAATCGATGGAGATATATCCATGATCACGTTAGGCTAAACACGTTTGAGATATCAGCTAAATGGACGGAACGGACTATCGTTTATCACCAAAGTGAGCGGTATTCGCTCGCTTCGAACATGATCTTAGGCCATTTTCTGCATCACTTACCAACCGTTGCAGGCCAAAACATCAATACTAATAAGTCATAGAATTCCGTTTTGAAAGGTCTTGTGAAAAGCTGCTTATTATCTGCAGTTACTTAAAAGTTTCTTGCGCTGATTTGCAATCGTTGGGTCAAGAATTTCGGCGGGAGTTTGTCTTGTTCTGACCAAATCCGCAGTAAATTAATTGTTTTCGAAAATTGACTGTCTGGTCGCGTCTTTTCTTTAAGACTGAGTTTCCCGTTTTTATAATTTGTTTTCCTTATTTCAGAATTCAGTTTCACAGGAAGTGAAATAAAATTGTTGTTTGTCTATTTGCCTTTCTTACTAGCTACCTGATTCTTTACCCGTATTAATGATGCTAATTTGTTGGGCTGATTACACACAAATTGGACGAAAATGTCATGAATCGGTCAGCAAGCTAAGTAGATAAAGTTATAAAAAGGAAAATGTGTTGTGTGATAGTGTTGCAAAGAATATAATAGAAATAAACTCATTGTAGCAGTCAAATCATAGGTTGAAAGCGAACATAGGTTTTCCGTGAATTCATTCTCAACAAACTACTTTCACATTTAGGAAAATCCAAAGTTCACGCAGATTTGAATGTAATGATTTGAAAACGAGTTCACCGGAAAGAAGTATTCTTCTACGACATGTGTTCGGATTAATAGAATTATCTTTTTATTAGTGCTAGTTGCCAAGTCAATCAACACAGGGTGAGTCTGGTGATCTGATGCCAAAACTAAAGAGTTATCTGCAAACGCTGACTTTACGAGTAACCTTTTTCAAGTCATCACCTAAAGTAATGCAAAACGTGCGAGGTAAGTTACTCGCATTAAACAAGGCGTCGTCTCGTTACTACCTCTAACGCCAAGGCTAATTTAGCTAGCTACGCGCTCTTACACAAAGCAGTGGAAATCTTTCGTTTTCGACTCCGATTTCGCCATTATGATTATTTCTTCTACGCGTGCACAATTTCTCGTGAAGAAAGTACATATTGCTTTGAGGTAAGAATAACACCGTTGTAGTACACAACTTGTCGAACAACGGTGCGGTTGGAGCAACTCGCGGTTATCCCACACCACAAGTCTTGTAAAAGTGAACGGGTCAAGGATGCCAAATGTTTTTCACTCGTAAACGATAGAAGATTAATTGACAAACCCCGTGATCTAACACACGTTTCATTCATCTGCTGACCTCTGGATCTGATCATTGGATTTGAACATTTATGTAGACCTGACTTCAGAGAGGCATGAAGAAAACTAAATACATGTTCAACATTACGAGAATGATAGTTAAATGGGTCTCCAAGTTCGTCGCGATTTTGTGATTTTGAGTCAAATGATTTGTATTCTGACATCTGTGATTCACAATATATTTCGAATGTTTTGGCAAAGCAAACGTGTCGATAGTTCCAACTGGTAAACTGCAATTAGAGTTTTGGATATTTCCCTTTAGCAGGCTGCCGAAATAAATACTCTAAAATGAAAAGAGCACAAAAACAACGGCACGTCAGCAGACGGAAATACTTTTGTTGTTTAGAATCAAATTCTTTTATGGTTCCACAAATTACTTTCACCAATTGGTCATGAAACGTTTAAGGTTTAAATGATCATGACTTGGGTGTTGGCACTTCTGTTTGGGAGCAGGACAAACTGAAACTTGTCTGTATCGCATTGTGACAATTATTGATTGATATTCACATGTTAAGCCAAACCTCATCAGACCGGTTGCGCCAGTTTTGTTCAGATGAGTTACTTGTTAGCATCTGGACGTAAATATCGCAAGTCCAACTCCAGGCATCGTCGATCATTTTCCTATTTCGGCTACCTTTTAATTTTGACGTCTTGATTCCTGAAAACTGTACGTTTGTCTTTAAGTAAAAGACTAGGATGACGAGAATATTACTTTTAAATAATGCACTACTTTAATTTGTGTGTATCTTAGAAAAACTAGGGATGTCTTTTTGATCATGATTTTCTATCCAGATAAGATGCATGGGTAACTCTAAAAAACATTACTCTAATTTAACCAGATGGAAGCAATTCATCCGAGGGTTTCATAGCTTAATGTAGGACTGCTTTAAACATTGATGTCAGGAAATGGAAAATCGCAGGCTCAAAAGTGCATTATCTCTCCCTCTGACTCGCCTTCGCTGATTAGGAGTTTATCAAATTAACTATTGGTCCTCGCACATTCTGGAGTGGCACTGTACTGTCCGGGTAGCACGGCTATGTCGAGGTTCATTCAAATCATTTGTCCGCGGATTGCCCTAAGCCATTTGACCAACCTAAGATAGTTGCTTGTTCCGTACTTTCCATCACGGTGAGACATTGGTCAAGCTCGTTTAAACGCTTGAGCGCCAGTAGACTTTCGATCGATTGACAAACATCCACCACATAGCTTCAGAGGACGGATGCACAGCAGGCGATCGTTCGAGGTGCATTACCGTGACATAATCGCGTGATATTGGCGATAGTGTTTGGTCCCAGCATGCCGATGTGATTACAGTGAGGCAGATGATTGGCCTCCTGATCTGTTCGTCAGCGTGGAGGGCGAGATAGCACGGCTTACTGAGGATGATTACCAATACACGCGTCTATGTACTTATTGTTACTTTCTTACACCAAGATTATCCAAATTCTGGTGCGGCTTTATTTCAACCTTAGTTGCCATTGTACCGGTTAAAGTACAGTTACTTAGCATCGGGCGTTTCGAAGTTATTTCGTTTATTTTGGCAACACCACATAACTTCCAATTTTAAGATAAAATTCAATACCGCATTTTTCATTTCCCAGTTGTCTTGTCAACACCACTAGATTTTATGTGGCACAACCATGCACCCTATTAGCAAGAAGCAGAGTGCGCCAAAGTGGGGGTGGTGGAACTAGATCAGGATCTTGTCTGCCTCCTCTTGGATTTTTGCTGCGAACACTAGAGATTCAATGGCTGAAAAAACTGAGAATTATACTTAATTCCAGGGGACTTACCGATATCAACATTCAGGAATCACCGTGGGTGCGGGTTCTATCAGCCCAAATGGAAAATCAAAGGGACTATTTAATCCCCTTATTGTGTTCTATGGGGTAAGCAACTTTCAGCCTGGCTTGACTGATGGTGAATTTAGGCAAAGAAACTGACGACAAAAACCGCAGGGCCAAGCTCAATAAGCCTTTGTAAACGGTCGGCCATTAGGTTTGCAACGGTTGTGGTTTTGTCTGATTTGTTCTTTTTTGCGAACTTCGGCCACTCGTGTGCATTGCATTCTGTGTTAGTCGGTCTCATTTTGCTAGTAGCATTGGAAAAAACAGTTAATTTGTCTAGTCAAATACGCAGGCATAAATATAGTTTGGTGTGAACAGATACTTCATCCGATCTTGAGTCGCCGAATATAAGATGAAAGATAGGAAATTGAAGCAGAAAAAAAGCGTTTCGAATCTCAGCGTTTCAAATAATCAGGGTAGGCACTGTGAGGATGAATCGAAAAACTAAGGACCGAACAATTATTTGCGAAGAGAGTTTATAAAAATGTGCACTGTTGATTTTCATTCTCAGCTGACACTTGCAATTCCAAAAGCAGGAAACATCACATGGTCCCCGAGGGATTGGCCGGACTGTTTCCAAACCGCTTTTATGGTCAAATTTGCCGTAATTCGCATCACGGAAAGCCGGAAGCTAAGTTTAAAGCCCACACCAATTTGTTATATCGAATTTCGAAATGCATATCAAAGAGAGAAGCGACATATTTCAAAGAAAGGTGCGGGGCGCGACTATGAGTTGAACCATTCCTGTCTAGCCGATGTTCTTCGTAGTCTGCGTTACTATTACCACTATACCAAACTGAACATGTTTTCTGAGCTATCCAGCAATTATTTATTAGCATTAGAAAATCATCGTTGAACAAGCGACGTGTTTCTCAGTTTCGATTAAATTCTTCCGTTGCCGTCAATAGCAAATGAACAGCGAATTGGTGTTAAAATTACTAAATTAATGAAAAAATGTTTAATTGGTCGAACGTGACCGTTGCTCCAATATTGTGTTTGATTTAAAGGGATGGAAAAGACCGTAAATTAATTATTCCTTTCTGATAACGTGGTTAAGAGTGTTATTGTGAATGTGTGGATTATCTCTTCT